>JAVJIF010034216.1:0-111029 GCA_038442645.1 Agave tequilana | reverse complement strand
TCTTTTCGGTCGACTGGGTCGGTCGACCGATAGAAGGAAACTGGGTTTTCCTCCTTTTGGTTCGGTCGACTGGCAGTCGACCGGAGCCCCAACGGTCATATTTCCGACCGTTGGCGGTCGACCGGGTGCCGGTCGACCGGTGGCTGTCAGAATTGCCACATCAGCCTAACGCAAGTTTCTGTTTTGGCCTATATAAACCCCATTCCTTTGGGGATTTTGGCCAAGGTTTTTAAGAAGAAAATTTACAGTTTTCTGAAGAGTTTAAAGAGTTTTAAAAAGAGTTTAAGTGCTAAAAAGATTTAATCTTTATTTGTTTGTGTTTTTGGAAAATCAAAGAAAATAGGATTTGGGATATTTGTGTTGATTTTCATTCTATATCTTTTGGCAAGAATTTTCCCAAGTATTTTTCTTCGTTGTTGTTTCCAAAACACTTAGTTTCCACTTGAGCTATATCTTCTATCCTAAGTTATTAGGATCTTTGTTTTGTGTGGAAAAAGAAAAGAGAAAAAGAAAGAAAAGAGAAGTTGTGGTTGTGGAACCACTTGTTGTAAACCCTCCTTGCTTTTGTGAATCCCTCTTCGGTAGAGGTGATCGGAGTGGTATTGTGATTGGTTTGTGAGCCTCTTAGGTAGAGGTGGTTGTTGTATTTGGCGGGCCGTATCCCTCTTCGGTAGAGGTGGATTGTGGTTGTATAGCCTCGGTGGCTTTGTAAGGTTGAGAGAGAGGAGTTTGGTACTCCTATAGTGGATGGGAAATCCTACACGGTGGTGTAGGCGGGGATGTAGAGCTAGGGGCTCGAACCTCGAAACACATCTTGTCTTTGCGTTTGATCCAATTTCTCTCAACTCTACTCTTTTTACATTTGTGCAAGCATCATCCATTCATATCATCATATATACTTGCTTGTGTTTTGAGCATTGTTTCATATTGCCTTGCATATATTTCTATTGCAATTCATCTATACTTGCGTGGCTTAATTGTGTGCATTGTATTGCTATATCCTTGATTGCTTGGATTGCTTGTGTGTGTGTGTTTTCATCATAGCATTTCATTCTTTACTTGTTCGATCATATCTCATACAACACGTTGCATTGCGCACCTCTAACCATTCAAGGGGAATTGGGAGGAAGGAGTTCAGAACCTCGAAAGGGGTATTCGGCTCTTAGTCGTGTTTTGAGAGATCGTTGCATCACTCATATTCACTTAAGTTTAAAAAGATCATTAGATTAGCATTTACACCTATTCACCCCCCTCTAGGTGTATTTCAATGGTATCAGAGCTAGTGCTCCTGATATTAGGCTTAACATCCTAGGAGTAAGATCCATTTGCTTGCTAATTTATTGTTTGCATTTGTTGTTTGCACACATATAGTTTACCATGGCCTTCATGACCCCACCTTTGTATGACCCTTCTAACATCATGTTTGGAAGATTAGAATGACCGTTTATTTACAAACCCTAGGTCATAAAGTTTATCTTGCTATTACCAAGGAATCCTTCCTTAGTGATTGCAATCATATAGGGCCAATGCACAAGCCCTTGAGGCTATTAGAAGCACTTTACCTAAAGATCATCTTATGCGTGTTTCTAATATTGATTCCGCTTTTGCAGTGTGGAATCTATTGTCAACTACAACCACCACCCCCGAGCTTCAAGCACAAATCCAAAGGGAAGAGAATCTAGTGGAGAGTCCGAATCTCAATGCTACATGGTCCAAGGGAATGACTCCCTTGAGGTACAATCGGAAACCCACTTAGATAGTGATGATGATGCTAGTTCTTCTAGTAATGATATTGTTGATCCCCATGCTCTAAATGAAGAACTATCCATTGTATGTGAAAAATTAATAGAAAAATATAAGATTTTGAAAAAGAAAAGTCTAAAAATTGAAAAAGAAAATATTTGTTGCATTCTAGACTTGACATTGTTTTGCAAGAGAAAGAGGAGGTTTCTAATGAAAGGGA
Source organism: Agave tequilana (assembly GCA_038442645.1). Lineage (NCBI taxonomy): Eukaryota > Viridiplantae > Streptophyta > Magnoliopsida > Asparagales > Asparagaceae > Agave > Agave tequilana. Next base: position 109,066 of record JAVJIF010034216.1, on the reverse strand, counting down.
CTCATTGAAATCTCAACTTGATCTTGCACTTAAAGAAAATAACTTTTTGAAAAATAAAAATGATTGCCATGTTCTTTGAAGAAAAATGAAACGTTAACTTCAAAAGTTGAATTTGTTTTAAAAGAAATGATTCGTTGAAAAGAGAAATTGAGTTCATTTCGAAAGAATTAGAAATTTGTTTGAATAAGAATAATTCTTTGAAAAATGATAGTCTTCTCATGTTTGCCATGCTAGGGTAGTATCACACACTTCACCTATTGCATGCTCCACTTCTTCTAAAATCAATGATGATATTTGTATGTTAAAGAAGAAGGTAGATTGTTTGGGCTCCACTATGAGCCAATGTGCCATGAACCATACACGGTGGAAACTTTGCTTCGAAAGAAACAAGTTCCATCTTTTATGCATGCACACCCTCCACGGCATACACATGCTCCTCACGGACACCATCACACGTATGCTCATGTGTACACTTGTACACATTGTGGTCGAAAAGCCATCTAGCTAAATTGCTTTGATAGACTACATACTACAAATTTAGCTAAGAAATATGTTTTGGGTTAGAAATGAGACTAACCCCCATGGACCCAAAAGACAATGGGTACCAAAGACCACACCTCCAATTTTTGATGTAGGTGAGGGCTCTCACATGACGTGAGAGTGTTGACACCTTGGAGTGGATGCGTTCCGGACTTAAAGGAAATTATATGGATGCATCACTTTCAAGGGAGAGTTGGTGGGAGGACCACCTTATTTTGGAGAATTAGAGAAGTGCCCCTCATCGGTTTTGGTATAAATCTCTAACTCTCATATTATTTGTTTACATGCTTTTATGATTCATTATTTATAGCATGTCTCATTTATTTAAGCATATTTTGATGTCTTTGGATTAGTGTGTAAATTCCATGATTATTAGATCCATGACATACATGTATAGTTTGAGACACACATGCTTATTTGATTCATATTTAGGTTCTCACCGTTTGTTTAGCTATAATGTACATCATGAATCTAATACATGTAAATTTGCATATGAATCATGTTTTAGTTTTATCATGATGTTCTTTTATCATGCTTTGATGCTTCTTGTGGTAATAACATGTTTTGAATGTAGATTTTATTAAAACTTGTGTTATACATGTACAAATAGTGAGCTACATTTGTTTCTTATGTATTGAACTTCATGCTCATTTGTATTCACTATATGCACACGTATAAGCTAGTTTTGGTGATTTGCTCATTCTTACTTGTTATGCCCATTGATGTCATGTTTTTAGATCATGTTCATTTAAAATAAAAGAATTATGATGAATTTTGTATGTGTTTTAGTTAGAAATATGGTATTCGTGTTGTTTGATGCTTCATGACTTGATTACATGTTTAGATGTTAGTTTTCATTAAGACTAGTTATATACTTGTACATAGAGTGGGTAACAAATAAATCTATATATGTTGAGCTTGAACGCTTATTTGAACCCATTAGATGTGCTAGTATAGTCTAGTTTTGATGATTCATACATTTTAAACTTGTATTCCCATTTTTGAATTTGTTTTGATGAATATGAGTTTCCATTTCATGTATATGTGCATTTTGCCAAAACATTAAGATATACATGTATACCCCTTGAGTCATTTGCTTTACATGCAAATCTACTTATGGACTCAATTGTGTTTAGGGATATGTATGTATACTTATTGTGTTGACAATACATACATATACCTTGAAATGAAAATTGGCTTTTCGTGTTTTAAGATTATATGTTTAACTTTATGTATATGTCTATCTAGTTCAAACTAATCTTATACATATACATCCTTTTTGAGCCACGTGTTTTTCATGCATCTACTCTTAGTGGACTCGTTGAGTTTTGGATATGTATGTATATGTTAGCTTGCATTAGACATACATATGCCTTGAAGATTAAATAAGTAGTTTATATGATTTTTCATGTTTTGATGGAATTATGTTTAAAGGAATAATTGAGTTTTGATGAAATATTTTTCATGATTATGATCTTCACATATTATTTGTACACTCATATCTATTGCTCATGTTTTGTTTCTCATGAGTTATGCCTTATTAGTTAGAGTGATGATTATCATGTGATTTTCATGTTCTATGAAAAAATAATCTTGTTTATTCCTTACTTGAAGGATTTCATACTAGTTAACAAGTTTCCATTTAACTAGTTGTGATGTTCTTCATTTTGGTAGTGATTTTCAAACAAAACCTTATTTTCAATATATTTTTGAAAACCCCTACCATCTAAGGGCGGTAGGATGGGAGATCATGTTCATGTATGCCCTAAATTGAAAATCTTTAAAACTTGAATTATGATTGGGTGGTAGATAATATGATGTATACACTTGAACTTATTGTTATGTCAATTGGTATCATTGAACTTTTTAATTGGATATCATTTTGACCTTTTTGTATACTCATATGTTTATTGTGTATGTATGTTTTCATTTGGTATCATCTATTGGTGATTGATACTCATTCCATTTCATACACATATACTTGTTTTATTTGTGCCTACTATATTCCTATATCTTAGAGCACAAATAGTTGTTTATGCTAGTGCTTGAGTTTCAATTTTGTTTCAATTGACTACTTTTAAATTGTTATCAAGACTATGCATGATTTTAGTTTGTATTTCATAAAGGGGGAGAAAATTTGATTCTGTATTTTAATTGGTATTTGTACTCCCACTCTTTATGATTAAAAGTTGTTATTTTAATTATATGATATCAACATCAAATTTGGTTAAATATATTTAAAATGAATAATTCTTACAATGGTATCTAAAAAAAAAAATTGGTTTAAAGAAAATATTCAAAGTTTTGATTTGTATTTCCTATATGCAAGGAGAGCTTAACATCTCTCTTACATATAGATTCATGTTGAGTATATTATAAATTGAGGAGATTGACAACTCTTCTTTATATGATATACGTGTGTAGGGGGAGCTTCACATCTCCTCTTATGCATTACATAATATGTGTTATGTGAATTGGGGCTTGTCATCCCTTCTTCATGTAATGCATATGTGTAGGGAAGCTAACTTAGCGTCTTCCTCTTCATGAATGTATATAGCATATAACATATATTGATTCTTGTTTATTGGTATCAAGATGCTTCATTGACATATTTTCAATTGATATCACGTTTTTAAAGTCACCCCTATTGACTTTGTTTTTTTTTAGACAAAAAGGGGGAGAACTTTGTTTGTATTGTTTTGGTTGACAAAAAGGGGAAGTAAGATTTTTACCCTCATTTTATTTATGTTTTTTTTTATTATTCACCCCTTTGTTGATGATTGACAAAAAGGGGGAGAAGAATTTGAGTTTTGTTTTTTATATATGCATAATTGTGTTTTTGCATATACTAAGTTCATGCATAGCAAATAAATAATAGATATGATGCATGCTTTTGTTTAGTATCATTGCTTTCATTGCATATATATTATGTTTATTGTGATGCATGAGTTAAGGGGGAGCCTTCTTTGAAGCTTAACTTTAATCCATGCATATATAACTCCATGAGTTTTGTCATCATCAAAAGGGGGAGATTGTTGGCCCAATGGCCTTCCACTCTAGTTTTGATGATGATCAACACTCATGTAGTTATGTTTACTAATATTCTGGTTTCTAAGTTTCAGATCATTAACAGGATATTAGTTGGTGATTAGCTTCACAAGATGTTTAGAAGCTATCATGATGATTCCGGTGCCAAAGCTTAAAGATCATACCTTTGCACTTGGAGATTGGAGCAAGTCTACTTGAAGATGAAGATCATCAAGAAGACTTAGTATCTAGTTTAGATTATGAGTTTTAGATCCATGTGTAAAGCTTAGTTTAGTTGATATGCTCAAGTGCACAAAACACACACGTTTTATGATTTGGTATTTGGTTTTCATGAATAATAGATCAAAACAATTTACATATATTATATGTATAGTAGATGTTTTCTATTTATACATACATGCTTTAACTTGGTTAACAAACTTATTTGACTATTCTATTCATGTTTTGGAAAAATCAAAGTTTGATAAAAATACTAGTTTTGTTTTTGATAAAATGGCAAGACACAAAAATGAATTGATATGATTGATATAGTCTTGAAATTGTTATCACAAGTTTAGTTATCAAGTAAAATGATAAAACATATTTTTGTGGATTTTTTTTAGAAGTGTTAAAAGAATTTTTACAAAATTTTCTATTATTAAATCTGCCCAGAAAACCTATTTCAGGCAGACCGGTCGACTGGCAGTCGACCGGCTGCTGTGTCCGGACATGCACAGGCTGTGCATGTCTGTCGGTCGACCGGGTCACGGACCCAGTCGACCGATATAGAGAGTTTGCTCTCTGTATCTTTTCGGTCGACTGGGTCGGTCGACCGATAGAAGGAAACTGGGTTTCCTCCTTTTGGTCGCGGTCGACTGGCAGTCGACGGAGCCCCAACGGTCATATTTCCGACCGTTGGCGGTCGACCGGGCCGGTCGACCGGTGGCTGTCAGAATTGCCACATCAGCCTAACGGCTAGTTTTCTGTTTGGCCTATATAAACCCCATTCCTTTGGGATTTGGCCAAGTTTTTAAGAAGAAAATTTACAGTTTTCTGAAGAGTTTAAAAGAGTTTTTAAAAAGAGTTTAAGTGCTAAAAAGATTAATCTTTATTTGTTTTGTGTTTTTGGAAAATCAAAGAAAATAGGATTTGGGATATTTGTGTTGATTTTCATTCTATATCTTTTGGCAAGAATTTTCCCAAGTATTTTTCTTTGTTGCTTGTTTCCAAAACACTTAGTTTCCACTTGAGATATCTTCTATCCTAAGTTATTAGGATCTTTGTTTTGTGTGGAAAAAGAAAAGAGAAAAAGAAAGAAAAGAGAAGTTTGTGGTTGTGGAACCACTTGTTGTAAACCCTCCTTGCTTTGTGAATCCCTCTTCGGTAGAGGTGATCGGAGTGGTAGTGTGATTGGTTTGTGAGCCTTTAGGTAGAGGTGGTTGTTGTATTTGGCTACGGGCCGTATCCCTCTTCGGTAGAGGTGGATTGTGGTTGTATAGCCTCGGTGGCTTTGTAAGGTTGAGAGAGGAGTTTGGTACTCCTATAGTGGATTGGGAAATCCTACACGGTGGTGTAGGCGGGGATGTAGAGCTAGGGGCTCGAACCTCGAAACACATCTTGGTCTTTGCGTTTGATCCAATTTCTCTCAACTCTACTCTTTTTACATTTGTGCAAGCATCATCCATTCATATCATCATATATACTTGCTTGTGTTTTGAGCATTGTTTCATATTGCCTTACATATATTTCTATTGCAATTCATCTATACTTGCTTGGCTTAATTGTGTGCATTGTATTGCTATATCCTTGATTGCTTGGATTGCTTGTGTGTGTGTTTCATCATAGCATTTCATTCTTTACTTGTTCGATCATATCTCATACAACACGGTTGCATTGCGCACCTCTAACCCATTCAAGGGGAATTGGGAGGAAGGAGTTCAGAACCTCGAAAGGGGTATTCGGCTCTTAGTCGTGTTTTGAGAGATCGTTGCATCACTCATATTCACTTAAGTTTAAAAAGATCATTAGATTAGCATTTACACTATTCACCCCCCCTCTAGGTGTATTTCATATGTATCATAATAAAATCTAATTACCTCTCAAAAACTGCATGATATGCATATATTCAAAAAAAATAAAGAAATACACAATCTATAAATCATATCCCATGATGATACGTCAGATTTGACTAAACATGAATTCTATTTAGTAAAATTTTAAATAATAATGAAACATATTTTGAAAATTCTTTTTCAAGAGTTCAATGTCAAGTTGATGATCATAACTATAGCACAAAAAATTTGGATAATAAGATTTTTTTTAATAAAATTCAACTAGAATTTCTATTTGGAAAATATCACTAAAATGATTGATCTAAAAATATGATACGGCTATTCATATTCATCACAAAAAGGAAATAAATATTTATGTATATCAAAAGAATGAAACAAAATCCACACTCCTTTAAAATCTTTCTAATTTTGAATAACACAAGTAATTTCAAAATAGTAGGTTAGTTTTTTAATAGAGACAAAATTTAATAAAGATTAATTAATAACCTCTAAATTTAGATGTGATATCTTAATCTTAATATGAACAAATAACTCAATAAACTATATATTTGAAAAAAATAATTCAATAGACCTTAAAAGAATGCACACCGGAGATTTTAAGAAACTATGCATATCAAGAATCATTTAAGTAAAAGAGAATAATTAAGCATTCAAAAACTTATTTCGTTGTGCAGAATATCATTCTAATTTTTAAAGCATCATTCGAAAACTTGAACTTTTGAAGACATGTCAAAGGTCGAGACCTATTGGTTCATAATATTCTACTTCACTTGACAAAATTGCAAGTAAATTAGAAAGTGTTACAAATGCAAACTAATTTTTAATAAACTATTTCCAGTTTAATGTGAATCAACATGTTTTTTTCTTATTCTTTTAATATTTCCATGAATTATGCATGAGTATGCGCACGAATTATACATAATACTCATATCTATTAACTAAAGAACTTATCTGAATAGAATTTGTTTCCTCTTAATCTAAATCTGTTATATGAAGAGACTTGCAACATGTTGCGGGCAGGTGCAACAACTAACGAGAAACCCCAAACAAGAGAGATACATCAGAGAAGTACCCAAAAGACAAGAGCAATTAAACAAGAGAGAAAAACCAAACACAATATTTAACGAGGTTCGACAGTTTGCCTATGTCCTCGGGGCAAGGGAGGGAGATCTTGTTGATTCAATAATCAATTACAGGTTACAATTCATGGGGGCTGTACCCCTTAATTTATAACCAGAGAGTCCTAGAGTTTTAGAAAATCACAATTGGATTCGACTCCGGATCAGAAACGGAGTTTGAATCCCAATAAGACTAGCAGATTCGTCTGTCGATCGACCGCTCGGCGGTCGACCCTTCCTTCGGTCGACCGACCCCAACAAAAATAGGGCTCGTGCCAGTCGATCGACCACTCGATCGACCGTTTCTTCCATCGGTCGACCGGGCGGTTGACCGAACTGTGTTGTGCACCAACCTAAGCATGCCGGTCGACCGGCCTCTCTTTTGGCTGTATATAGACTGCGTTCTCGCTCCTTTTGGACTCCGATCTCTGCATTATCTCTTCTGATGAGTTAAAAACTCTTCCATCAAGCTTTTATCTCCTCTCTCCTTATAATTCTCCACCTCGGTGAAGATTTCCTAAATCTGAGCCGAACTCAACGCAGTACATGTCGACTCGAAAGGAGTTGCACCTATGTGGCTGCCTACGTATCTTACTCAAGGGATCAAGCCATCCATAGTTCATCCAAACGAGCTCCATTGAGCTCAAGCAACTGTGACTAAATCTTCAGCAGCGAACCAAACTGAATGAGTTATATGAACCTCCTTACCAATACCGTCATGAAGAATAACGAACCGTCAATTTGAGCTTATCACGCTCACCAACTTGAGATTCATGCTTCTTCACCCACTTTCGTGGATTTATCTTGGTTCTAATAGCTGCAAATAATTTGACATTCTCATCTATGTCTTCAACCTGTTCAGCATCAAAACTGGCTACATGATCTCTACCCGGTGTCACATCCGGTGAAGTTCTTACTGATACCGAACTAATTAGAGGTGGTGGAGTAGCATCAACCTCCACCCGCTGCAATACATCCATGATCTTCAATCTCTCCACCTGCTGAGAAATGGTAGACTTCAACAATGAAGTCTCATCAAACGTGATTTGCTTACTCAACACAATCCTTTTATTTTTGGGGTCTCATAACTTGTAGCTTTTCATATTTCTCTTGATATCCAAAAACACAAACTTTTTTGCTCGCGGATTTAACTTGTCATCTTTGACAATAAAGTAGGCTGGACTTTCAAATACCCGCAGCAATTATAATCCTGAGCATCTCCACCCGACCAAATATTCAACGGAGTTTTACCTCCTATCGCAGTCGATGACAGTCCATTTATGAGATGGCAGCATATACAATTATCTCCCCCCAAAACGATTTGTCTAATCGTGCATTAGACAACAAACACCGAGCATTCTTAAGAAGAAGCGGTTGATTTTCTTAGCCAACCTATGTATTCTATTTATGAAGTGAGTATCATTACCAGTGTTCTGGTCAAATTGTACAAATTGGTTTTTGTATTTTTTCAACATTACCAGTTTGGAGCTCCTTAATCTTTCTACCAGTCTGTTTCTTCATCATATCCTTCCACTTCACCAGCATACTTAGGGCTTCAAATTTTTGTCTCATGGGATATATCCAACAATGTCAAGATAAATTATCAATAAAAGAGACAAAGTATCGGTGACCTCCAAGCGATGCAGTCTTGACAGATCCCCAAATACTAACGTGAACACAATAAGAAAACTTTTTGAGTGGTAAATAGTGGTGTTAAATTTCACCTTCATTGTCTTATCCAAAACGCCTTGTCCACCCAATTTCATGTTGCAGGTAGATGCACCTTCCAATAATCTCTTCTTTGCTAGAGCTTGCAAAGACTTTTCTCATGTATGTCTGAGTCTCATATGCCAAACATGTGTACAAACATCATCCGAAGAAATAGAAGTCACCACTTGCCATGTAATCATACTACCCATCAAGTAGTATAGGTTATTGCGTCAGACGCCTTTCAATCCACCATCGAACCTCTAGTCATCTTGAGAATACCATCTCTAACAGATACTTCATGATCCAATACTTTCAAGGCACTAACAGAATAAGATTCTTTTTCACTTGAGGTACATACCTCACTTCCTTTAGTTCCTGTACCATCTCATCAAACATCTTGATACGAACTGTACCTTTCCCTTCCACTTTACATAGATGATCATCACGCATGATAGTAAAACATCCATCTAGCTTCTCAAAGTTAGAAAATCAATTCCTGTTTGGGCATACATGATGGGTAGCTTCAGTATCTAACATCCACTCAGAGTCTCTTGAGTAGCCAATAAAGAGTAGTAACGGAGAAAGAGAATATCGATGAGTCTGAGTCCGATCCACCTACCTGTGAAGTACTGGCTTGAGTACTAACCACCTGTGTGAGATTTGCCTCGCTCTTCGACTCCTTCTTCTTATTCTTATCATTGATCTTTAGACAATCAACTTTTCAGTGTCCTATCTCTTTGCAGAAGGTACACTGGTTCTTCTTCAGATCTCTGAACTCTGGTCTGAACTTTGTTCTATTATGCTCGCCTTTGCCCTTACAATTAGAACTCTTGCCTCTTATCGCCAACGCCTTTACTGATGTACCCTCAGAAAAAAACAACTTTTCCTGCCTCCTTACTTCATAATTTATAATAGCAGCCGACACATCACTGTAGTTAAGTGTTTGTTTACCATTGATCAAAGTTAGGGTGAAGGTCTCATACTCTTCGTCAGGAAGAGAATTCAGTAAAATCAACGCCTTATCCTCTTCTTCGATCTTCACATCCACATTAACTAAGTCTGTAAGAGGTTTGGTATAGTTATTCATATGTTCATCAATGGAGAGTCCTCTCTTCAACTAGAAGGTATAAAGCCTCCTCTTTAATTGCAAATGCGACTCGATGCTTTTTGTCAGATATTTCTTCTCCAAGATCTCTCACAACTGCCTTACAGAACACATGATACTTGATGTCTTGTGTCAAACAAGACCTTATCAATCCACACACCATTCAATTCATCTTGTCCCAATCATGTTTAGAAGTAGCTTCGGACTTTTTATCCAATCTAGAGTGTCTTCGAGATTTGATGTCGTCAATGCATCCATTACCTCACATCTCCGCATCCTAAAGTTGTTCTTGTCATCAAACTTCATCACATCAATCTTCAATAGATGTGAATTTATGATTTTCACCATAGATGTACTATCTCTAGACATCTTATCAATAGATTTCTCAAAATAATGTGGAAAACAAATGGAGTTAGATCAAAAAACTTGATAAAGATAGAATCTACCTTAAGCGGTTTGGTTTAAGGAAGTGGGCGGAGGAAAGAAAATAGGAAAGTGTCATTTCTCACTTCCCTATCTCTCCAAACACCGGAAAAGAAAAATGAGAAAACCCCCTTCTTTTCTCTTTTTCTTTTTACACAACCATTTTCTCACTTTCAGGGTGCTATAATTAATTTTGTGGTCATGTAAATCTCATTTATAATAAGTTGTAGCTCAAAACAGTTAATTTTATGATCATGTAAACTCACTTGCATTCTAATTGCAGTCCAATTTTTATTTTTCTTAATTAGTTTTTATTTTAATATAATTTTGAGGTCAACTTTGTGATCAACTTTTCCACTTTCACTTCCACATTATCATCCAAACACCGAAAAATACATAACATTTTTCAAACTACACTTCCCAATAATATCCAAACACCAAAAAATTTACTAACCAATTCTCAAGTTCCAAAGGGAACTATTACTACTTCCTCACTTTCACCCCTAACCAAACAGCCCCAAAGTGAAACTCTACAAGAGTTTTCGAAACGATCTACTGCGTCAAATTTAATTTTTTGAGCAATCCAAACGCTATACTGAGATTGACACACGATCCCACAAACAGTCCCAACGCTGCTCCAAGATCGACACACGATCTCCACCAAATAGCCATCAATACTCTTGGAATTGACACACGATCCACGATGAGCCTGGAAAGCTCTGATACTACTTGTTGCATGTAGGTGCAACAACTAATCAGAAACCCCAACCAAGAGAGAGATACACCAGAGAAGTATCCAAAAGACAAGAACAATTAAACAAGAGAGAAAAACCAAATACAATATTTAACGTGGTTCGACAATTTGCCTGCGTCTTTAGGGCAAGGGAGAGAGATCTTATTGATTCAATAATCAATTATGGGTTACAATTCATGGAGGCTGTACCTCTTAATTTATAGCCAGAGAGTCCTAAATTTTAGGAAACCACAATTGGATTCGACTCCGGATCAGAAACGGAGTTCGAATCTCATATGACTAGCAGATCCGTCTGTCGGTCGACCGTCGACTGACCCCAATAGAAACATGGCTCGTGCCAGTCAGTGGACCGCTTGGTCGACCGTTCCTTCCATCGGTCAACAGGGCGGTCGACCGGCCTCTCTTCTGGCTGCATATGGACCGAGTTCTCGCTCCTTTTGGACTCCGATATCTGCACTATCTTTTCTGATGAGTTAAAAACTCTTCCATCAAGCTTATATCTCCTCTCTCTCCCTACACAACAATCCTTGTGGCCCCACTGCAACATTGCTTATTTGTTGTCACTGAATATATCATTTGAGGTTTAGTTGCTCCAACACAAACGAGACCCGCTTCTTTACCCGTCTCTTTGTTACTTGACATCAAACAAATGGAAGTTCATGCAAATATAAATTGTTATTCCTGCCAATTCAAAAACCAAATATCAAAATTTAAATCAGAGTCCCAACTTTTTCTCAATACAAAAGAAAATTTTGAAGCCTATTAAAGACGAGTCACATGCTACCATAATAAAACAAATATATTTAAAATTTAACCATAGCACATGAAACTTATCTCATTATTGGTCTTGCCGTTTTGTTTTGTTTTGTTTCACCGAATCTTCCCTTCATCTAATCGGCATGTAATTTGTAAGAAATCATTTTGAATCTTGCTCCTCTATTTCTTAGAGCGTTCATGCGGATAACAATATTATAAAATTGAAGAAATAAAACAAACAATAAAACAAGAAAATTGCACACAATGTAAGTGTAGAAGAAAATCTTTCTTCCTTCTATTTTATTCAATTAAATAACACCTATTTACAGGCATATATGAAAGGGAGATGAAAGGATAGGAGATGGGTTACAAGCTCTTAATCATGAGCAAACCAAAAAATAGAGATTACATGATTAATGGTGAGAAAAACCAAAAAGTAAGGGTTACATGATTAATTGTGAGAGGTGTAGGGATATCCTTATTTATAATTATTTACAACATTTCTAATGTTCTTACATCCTACACACTTTTTTGCAGACCCATTTGTATGGTACTTAACTTTTTCCAATAATATGTGTTTCCATGTATTACTTTTAAAGTTTTTTATTGAAATAATTACTTCTAAAGTTGAGTTAGGCTACTATTAATAATATCTAATTAAGATGTGAATAGTATGACTCTAAATGTGATAATAAACTAATAGGAAAGTTATGCAGTTGGATGTGATCTAATAATCGTTGACTATCTAGAAGCTAATATTCAAAATAATTTCAAAGTGTTCTATTAATGCATTAAGTGTTGACAAAAAGACCGTTGATAATTTCGAGAGAGTAATTTCTGAGTATTATTGTATATTCTTTCATCAAAGATTACATCAATATATATAAAAGTGGAGAGAAGAATATCAGAAAAGTATACATGTCTATACAGATGTCTAGATACAATTTATCACATGTATCACATCTGTTAACACCCTCCCTTAAACTCATAGTGGGTCAAACACCGAGAGTTTGCTCATCGCTCGTCTCTTGTCGGCGGCGGGAATGGTGAAGTCATCGCTCGTCGATCATCTCTTGTCGACGACGAGAATGACTGGCAGAATCGGCCACGCAGGACAGAGGCGATCACTGATGACGCGTGCATAAAGAGAACAGATTTAGAAGGGTTCACGAGAACTCGACTACATGAATTCTACAGGAAGGTGGTAGAGGCAGCGCTGGAGTAAGATGTTGTCCAGATCGACAATAACAAAAGATGAAGAGATGGCCCGAGGCGAAAGTGGCCCGACGCTAGGCACACGCTATACGAGCATGACCCAGCACATGCTTATTGATAGCGTAAAACGACGATCAGTAGAGAAATGACTCTGATACCATGAAAATTTGGAGAGGATAATTTCTGTGTATTATTGTATATTCTTTCACTAAGGATTATATCAATATACATAGAAGTAGGGAGAAGAATATAAAGAAAGTATACATGTCTAGATACAATATATCACATGTCTATACACATGTTTAGATAAAATGTTCACATGTCTGTTAACAAATGTGACAAAATTATTATAAAATTGATCAAAATTTTCACTTTAGATTATGAATATAACAATTTGAAAATGCTTGAATTTTGATTTTTGAGTGATTAATGAGCATTACATCAAACCAATGACGTAATATCAATTACGGTTGTCTATTTTCAAATTTGGGATGATAGAATTTCACAAATAGTCTTAACTCAACTTTTACTTTTGTAAGAAAATGGTGTTGTCTCTTAATTGTAAAGTCCCAAGTTGAAAAGACTTTTGGGCAACAACCAATTTCCTTCATTATCAAGTTTGTATGAAACGCCAACTTCGAGACCAGTGAGATGTCTATTAAAGGTTTTATTTATGTTAAAGTTTCCTTCAATCATTTTTCAATATGTTCCACATTAACAAGTTAGGAAGTGTTGCTTTCTTTCACAAGAAACTTGTGAAATGTCAAGTTCAAGCTATGAGGGAGCTTCAGTTATATGTTTTTAGATAACACCTTGAAGTAAAAACCCTCTGGCATTTCATTAAAGAATTTAACGAAATATTTTTAAGATATAAGAGTACAAATTTGTATGAGAACACTAATATACATTTTGCTTCTTCCAAAAAAGAAAAAAAAAAGAGAAGAACAAAAAAACGAAGTCACTGTTCCAATTCTTTCCACAGTTCCAATCAAGTTAACCCCAAACACACAAGCAACAGTTAATTACAACAAAATTGTTTCAGGAAAAAAAAAATATATAAACTACTTGCAAAAACTAAGAAGCCATAACAAGCTCTTATTATTGAATTTCAAGAAGAAATCCTACAGTGCTAATTAGACCTTTACATGAAGATACCAGATAAATCAAACACATATATATAGAGAGAAAAATCTTTATGTATGTACATATTTCTGTTGTTAACGTACTAAACTTTAGGCCACTAGAATTAGGTTTTCCTTTTTCTATCTCCTTTGGGGTCATATGGAGTGATCTTGATGACGAGGCCGGGGAAAACATCGTCGGGGTCGTGAATATGCGGGTTCTCCTCGACGATGAAAGGGTCGCCGCACTTGTCGCTGATCGTATGCAGCGTCTCGCCTTCGCCAACCACGTATATTTCGTCGCAGGGCCGGGTCAAGAGCTGCTTGCCGCGCCCCCGCTCAAACCCCGCGCCCGCGTTCGCTCGCAGGGAGCTCAGGAGGATGACTGCAACCAGAGTCAGGGCCAGGTACCAAGAAGCTGCGTCGGCGACCGCCATGATCGCCGATGTCGATTTTCTTGACAGCATGTTTGCGACTTGTAGTTGGGAAAGATTGTAGATGCTGGCTGAAGAGGAGGAGAGCTCGAATTGTGTTGAAGAGAATGGATTTATATAGGTGAAGGGGGAAAGTCTTCTGTGTTGAGCTCTTTATGGGTCAACCGTGTGTTTAGTTATGGACCAGTTCATATAAAATGAGAGGAGAGACGAGCCATGAGAGTGATAGAGATTGAAGAAAGATGTTGAAGTTGAAAAATGTTACAAGATGAGAAAAAAAATGTTGTTTTTTCAGAGGATATTGAGGTCAGGAGAGGGAGCAGTTGGGGGAGGTAGGATTTGGGAGAGATTATTGTTTGTTAATTTGTTAATTAAGTTTTGATGATTTGATGAGAGTCCTGTTTGAGATTGCACAATTACCTATAACAATTCATATAATATTTTGTGCTGTTGAAAGATAAGATGATTTTGATGATTAATTGCGTTTAAGTTGGATAATCTCTCTTGTTTAATAATATACGTGTATTGAATTCTTCAGATGGGGCAAAAATTGCTTACCATGCAGTGCACGCACAAACTTGCCTTTCACGTACACGTGGGTCCCACTTGGGTGAAAACCATTGGGTTTGCTCGAAGAATTGTTGCCCAAAAATAGTTTTTGTTTCAATAAAAAACAAAAAAAAAATCCCGATCCATTGAATTTTTGTATACAAGTTGTTAGCCGACGCTGGAACCAGCACCATCGAATTAAACTAATCCCAAATTGATCTTTCGTGATTGCATAACAAATTCATGTGTTACTTGCTCACCATCCTTCAATTGGAGTATGTGTGAGTCGATTGCCACGTGTGCTTGGATGTGTATACAATAGTCAATGCCACAAAAAAAAATGACATTGATAACAATAATCACAGGTCACAATGATAATGACAATAGTAGTAGCCTATTTCTAGAACTTACAGTCACAGAATTCGTGGATTATTTTTTAAAGAAAAAAACAGTAGCAGTTCGTGATGAAATTTAGGTAAACAAACTATTACCAAGTAGTATACATATTAAATTCTTAATCGCAAATTATTCACGTTGGTTGTGATGATTCCCCCACGTCATAGAGCTATGTCCCGAATAGTGTCGCTTCTTGTCGGCGTCTCCATACATGAATTCTTTATTTTTTAGTCTCCTTGTTGTTATGGCTCGGCGAACCTGTCAGCTATTCAAATATTCAAATATCGATGATAATAAAAATTAGAGTCTGAGCTTGTGCTAGAGGAGAGGGTATTTTTCACCCTCCCCTTTCAAATCCTGGCCACTGATTCCACCCATATAATCATGACGTATGAAAAGACATCTCATGGACACTCTCATGAAAGTAACAAATTTATCATGATTTTAAGGCATTTTTCGGTACAGAAGTTTTAATTTATGTGCCTAGTCACGTGAGACGATCTCTCTTGTTCATAGCTTGAGGTTGTTTGGAAATTATAGGGAATAAGCCTTTTGAGTCTAGTTATTGCTCGAACACGCGCCCAGCAACGTGCCCAACAAAGACTTTCGAAGTTCTACCTCTGAACTTACTCTTATCCAGGGGTGCTATCGGGCCCGAGCCGGCCCACCGACCCACACGGTCTCAGCTCGGGTTGGGCCCAGCCCCTCCCGACCCGGGCCACCTGGGTCGTGTCTCAGCCTGGACCCGTCCCCAAACCTAGGGCGTGCTCGGGTTTGGATTCATGGGCCCGGCCCCACCGGGCCCCACCCAGGGTCGGACCGGAGAACCAATGTCTCTTTTAAAAGCCATTGGGACCATTTTTTTTTTGAAGGGGGGTGGTTTGCAATTTTTTTACAAAAACCCCTCAACGGCTATCTTGGTTCAAAAATTAGCTGTTGGGAGTTTTTTATAATTTTTTTTACAAACCCCCAACAGTATAGTGGCCGAAAATATGTGTTTTTTGCAAAAAAAAAAAAAAAAAAAAACATTTTATCTACATCTTCCTCTTTATAAATACCTACTTTTCCCCACTTCATTTTATCAGCAAAAAATTCTCTAAAATTCTCTGAAAAATCTCTTAAATTCTCAAGTGCTAAAACTCTTAAGTTCTCAAGTGATCAAGCTTTTTCAAGGTCCCTCGAGTTCTCTCAAGTTTTCAAGCTTCCTCAAGCACTTCAAGTGCTCAAACTCCCTCAAGCTCTCTCAAGTTCTCAAGTTCCTCAAGCTCTCTCAAGTTCTTTAACATTCTGATATTTATATTCTTATCAATTTTAATCTAAAAATGGATGTGCACTCTTTCTCAGTAAGCTGTAGTAATCATTCTTCTTCTAGATGTAATGTTTTAGATTTGAATAGTCAAGAATGGCATGATTTGCATTTGTCTTTATTCGATACTCTAATATTTTCATTCACACAACCAGAAACACCGGCTACAAATTTTATTGTTTCTACTGATCCATCTTTTAATCCATTTTCTACTTTCACTGCCGAAGTAGCAACTTCCATGGTAGCGAGAAAATCAGAGGTTTGAAAATTTTTAAAAAAGAAACTATTAATAGAATTAGGAAGACTGTATGCAGGTTTTATCCCGATGATTCTTATTCATTTTCAAATAATAGTGAAATCGACGCGCTAGTACATTAGAGCAAAACACCCACAGAATCAAGCACGACAAACACAAAGTTTCACTTTTAGTGGCACACTAAACACTTTTAGTTATAATCGTTAAATAGGTAAAACTAATCTAGCTGAATATTTAATTCAGGCTGAACAACCTTTTAGTTTTGCTGAAAATGAAGCATTCACAAATTTTTTAAGACTTCTCCTGTCTATATTGTAGCTTCAGAATCTGCTTTTAATACTGTTGGATGAATGTTGACTGATACGAGGAACCGCCAGGCATCATAAACCATCGAAATGAGCATCTGCGGGAAAGATTGGCCCGATGTGGAGACGAGAAGTCAGAATAAAATAGTTGATGGAATCAATGAAGAGTTTCCAGAAGATGTGTGAAAAATGAAGATCTTTTGTATTTGTAATTGTATCAATTTACATTTCAATTTCAATATATATACCACATTTGTAATTTTATCGTTTTATCTATATTATTCATTTTTATTTGTATCAATTTATCCAATCTATTGGATTGCTAATAAAAAAAATTCATATTTGCATTTTACAACTTGCATCAATTTTGTCCAAAAT
The DNA here is from genome assembly GCA_038442645.1 of Agave tequilana. Classification (NCBI taxonomy): domain Eukaryota; kingdom Viridiplantae; phylum Streptophyta; class Magnoliopsida; order Asparagales; family Asparagaceae; genus Agave; species Agave tequilana. Next base: position 91,601 of record JAVJIF010034216.1, on the reverse strand, counting down.
TTGTGATTTTTTGTAAATTATTTTAGAAGTTTAATAGATTTTTTTTTAGCTCCAAACTGCTCGGGTCTCGGGCCGGACCCGAATCCCCCTTAGGGTATCGGGCCCATGCCGGAGCAGGCCGCTCAGGATTTGCGGGCCGTCCTGCTTCGCATCTCTACTCTTATCCGTTCCCCGCCTCTTGTTACATAGAACACAGTTGAATCAAAGCGGGATGACCGTTAGTTCCCCCGTGGGAGTATTTTTTCCGTCTTGGACTTCTTTGCCCTTGGTTCCTTAATTGTGTCTTTTTTTCTGAAGGGCTTTATTGGTATTTTAACTTTGACAGCGTTCTTGTTTTTTAACGGTTAACTGACGGTCGGATTGGGGTCCATCTCTCTTTCGGGTGTGTGGGCCTTCGTCGGGTTCACCCGCGAGCGGGAAGGGATTCGGCGTATGTCGATTTGGTGTTTTTCTCTCTCTCACCGTTCTCGATTTGACGCCCAAGAGATAAGAACGACATGGGGATCACTTTAGTAACATGGATCCTTGCTTCTCAGATCTCTCTTGGATCTAAATTTGGGGTGTTCTTCAGCGGCGGCGGGTTGGTGCCCTTTAGATCTTGACGCTGGGCAGTTTGCGGTCTCTCGGTGGTGTGATTTGCTGGAAAGGAGTCTTATTTCGTTGGGGTTAAGGTTATTTCTCTTTGGTTTTGGTTTGAATTGGTGTCTGTCATGCTAAGTTTTGATTTTTTTTTTTTTTTTTTTTTTAAATTGAATTGATGATCAGTAATGTAAGTTTTGATTCTTTTGCTTGCTTATCTGTTTTTTTGGAAAAATTCTGTTTTTGTTCGTGTGTTGGAATTGTTGTTGATCGCCGGAGATTTGCTTGATTTGGGGTTTCTACTTTCAGCATGTTGCCGGTGATTTTCGGCGGCGTGGGGGTTGTGTTCTGGCAAGGTAATGGCTTCTATTTTGCCACCATTCTCTCTTGGTACATTGTTTCTCTTCTACTAACCTTGAAAAAATAAGAAAAATGAAAAAAAAAAAAAACACTTATTCTCTTCTGCTTGCAGGTGCTTCGACTGAATAAAGACATCATTAAATTATTTCCAATTTTAGAGGTAAACCCTTTTTCTTATGATTTGATTTTAGGAGTTCTTCGTATTATTTTCCTTTTTCATTCATTTATATTGGATTTTTGCTTTGTGGCTTTATAGAGAGTGAATTAAGTTGTGACTTGCTGTTTCCAAGTTACTGTGATGAACATTTTTTGTTGTTTGTTGCAGATGAGTTCTCGGCTCTTGGACTTTATGTACTATGCCTTTTCTCTAATTCTTCCTTTTCTTACGCTTAGTCTAGCTTTGGTGGATCAGTTCTCTCGATCACAGATTGTCCTATGCCTTTTTACTCACCGCTCTTTGTTCTAGGGTTTGTGCTCTTGATTGGCCCTTTCAACTTTTCTTTAATTATTTATGTCTTAGAACTGTATTCAATGTTTGTGTTAAGTATAGCAATACACAATTAGACAGAGTTTGAATTTAAAGGAAAGTGATGTTTGTGGTGTAATTCTTGGCAAACCTCTGGCTCTAAGAAGTGTTGATGATATGCTTTATGTTTTGATTAGGTCCTTTCTTCTTCCAGTGAGAGCTCTATAACTTCAAAATGGGAGCCGTATAATGTTCGTATTCTTTACTTATTATGCATTTTTTAAATTAGGTTAGAGAAAATTTGTTTATTTGGTGTGATTAATGTGAATGCGTCTTTGACTCTAAGGTCAACATTGTGGATTTATAGTTCTCTCAGTTGCATGATTACTTTTATATATTCTTCTCACCTTATTTCGCTGGTTGTAGTTTACATAGTAATTTGGGTTTAATCGACCACTTTATATGCCTCAAACTCTTCTACTATATCTTTACTTGTTGTAACTTATTAGTTATTTAAAAGTGTCTTCAGACTTTGCTTATGAAGATTATGTTGACTTTCACCTAATGCTTTAACAGTCTTAGTTTTCAGTATCTGCACCATGGCGAGGCAAGTTTGGAAGTCATAATCTTTTGTATAATACCAATTTGCATCCATATTTTTTTAATGAAAAAACTTACTATGAATGTGGTGCATAATTTGGAGGGAGTCTGAAACTCCGCCTAACTCTATTTGACCATTTATGATGCAACAAGCTAAGTTATCATGGCTAGGTGCCTTAATGGTTTCTTGTTCTCTTTTCTTCTTAGCTTATAGTGTCATAACTAGCTATATGTAATATAGAGTTATATGCAAACAATATTTTTGAAGCCTAACTGCTTGATTTTCTGTTTTTATTTCATTTTAACGCACACTACATGATTCCCTTGCTTTTGGATCCATCCACTTTCCTATAATTGTTGAGTATGACATGAGTAGCATAATCAGTTCGGGGTGTAGAAAAATTCGGGTAGCTAATTCTTTGCTATATCATTTCTATTGATAACAAGTGTTCTGTTCAGGTAACTGGAAAGTTATCATGTCTCTTCTAACAAAGCTCTTTGGCTATTTTGGGGAGAAAGCATGTTGGTATCATTATTTTTGTCATTAACTGAAGTACTTAAGGTTTCATTCAGTAGCCTGATGCTCTTTAGATATTGTTGAATATTTATGGCCTTTGAAAACAAAGCATGGGATGGAGCGAAAACTATATTTAATTCGATAGGTTGGTTAAGAAATTTCTGATGTTTGGTCATGTGTTGTTAAATATGCCTTAATTTATGTGCATACTTAAAGGTTATGTGCCTGTTGCTCTGCTTAGGGTTGTAGATTGATTGGACTATTTCTTGCGTACTAGAGTTACTTTTATGGTTGTGTCAAATGTTTCTCTTAAATTGGCCAAAGATTTTTCAATTTTTTACTTTCAAAGTAATTTTCCTTCCCTTAATGGCAAAAGAAAAACATAAATTCAAATTAACTTATAACCAATCAGTGCTCATTCTTTCCAACAACCAATGCTTTTCAGTTTTAATTAGAACATATTGTAGATCACCTAGGGGGGTGAATAGGTGATGTGCTAATCAAATGCCAAACAATGCGGAATTAAAAACTTATTATACAAACTAAAACTATTACAACGTATAACCAAAGAGTGAAACCGAATTCCTGGTGAAGGGCTTTGAACATCTCCTCAAGATTTCTCTAGACTAAGAGTTGAGGTGCTACTATAGCTCTCTTGGTTCAATACTAGTATGAGCACAAACACAATATCAAGCATGTAAGGAATAGGTAAGGAATTAGAGCATGCAAGATATTAAACAATCCCAAGCATATATGACAATTAAGCACAAGTAAATATCAAGCATATAAAGATGTAAATAATAAGAGCAAGTAAGATATAAACACAAGTGACTTGAGAGAGATGAGCAATCACAAACACGGAAGAATTATTTCAAGGTTCGAGCCACTTGCTCTACGTCCCCACCTTCCCCACTATTATGAAGGATTTTCACTATAAACGATCCCGCGAGATCACTCGGTGCTGCAACACCTACAATGAGCTCCCTCAAGAACTCTTGGACCCGCAAATCCCTCACTTGTTCCCGCAAGAACAACACACGCGAACTCACAAGCTCGCCGAGGCCGCAACCTCTACAACTCAAAATAACAAAGGTTAGAACACTTGGTGATCACTTCTCTTAATCACCAACAAACACTCTCACAATAAGGATCCTATTAGGATTGGATATAGCAATGTAAAGCGCAAGCTTGTTTGAGAAAAACTAAATAGATGAGAAAGTGGAAAACTCAAAAAATTCTTTTGAAAAAGTCAAGGAAAATACTCTTGATAAACTTCTATTTTATATGAAAATGAAGCTCTAAAACTTGTTAGAAAAACTCTGTTAAAGATAAAAAACCTAGCTCTAAAAACTTCTCCAAATCTTATGTAAAAATTGGCCAAACGACCCCTTAAATAGAGGTTCAGAAAAACTAGCTGTTATGGCTCTGGACACGCTGTCGGTCGACCGGCCGATCGACCGCCAACGATCAAATTTTTGACCGTTGGGGTTGTCGGTCAACCGCACCCAAAACCAGAGAGCAGCCTCTTTGGTCGGTCAATTGCTCGGTCGATCAGGGCCAACCCGAGAACTCTGTATCCAAACTTGATCCATAAGCTAGACTCCTCTTTGAGTACTTGATGCGGTCTTGAAGCGCGAGCTCTTGAATCAACATGTGATAGCTTCAAAACTTGACTTCGAATCTTTTGTTGAAGCTAAACACCGACTAAGATTTTGATTGAATATCTGAAACTTAATGAACACAAGATCATTAGTACTATAACTACATGAGTTAATCATCATCAAAACTAGAGTGATGTGTTTTTGGGCCAACAATCTCCCCCTTTTTGATTATGACAAAACTCGTGGAGTTATATATGCATGAATTAAAGATAAACTTCATTGAAGCTCCTCCTTAACTCATGCATAGCATAAAACATGTAGATATTCAATAAAGCTCATAAACTAAGCAAACATAAACATATATGCATAAACAAAAACATCGCATCTATATATAAACTAAATTTCTCTCCCCTTTTTTGTCAATTCATCAATAAGGGGTAAAAAAAACAAGGTAAATGTATATGCGCTATAAATCCATGAAGAGGAGAAACTATAAAGTTCAATTCCCCTTACATACATGCATTACGTGAAGAAAGTGATGACTAAATTCTAACCCATATAAGCATAATATACAATGTATAGACGGAGATATTAAGCTCCCTCTACACACGTGTACCACGTAAAGAAAAGAGGTCAAACTCTTCTTTATATACTACACTCATCATGAATCATATATAGAGATGTTAAGCTCTCCTTGCATACAAGCAATACATATCAAAACAAATTTTGAAAATCAGTTAAAACATTTTGACGCCACTTGCAATTAACAAAACAAATTTTGATATCACATGAAATCAATTAAACAAATTTTGATACTACTTGAAAGCAAAACAAGATAGAATTTTTTTTGATAAACTGATAGAAAATATACTGGTAGATAACCATAAATATTATCTATTGATAAACATAAACATGAAATCATTTGAAGTCAAAGAACTTCTCCCTTTTTGAAATAATCACAAAACTAATGCATAAGCTTGTTGGAAATAAAAGCAAATATTTTGAAGTAAATCAAGCTTAGTATGAAATCAATTTGTGCTATAAAACATGATATGGTTAATGTAAAATAAGCACAATCAATCATATATATGTGTATGTCAATGTAAATGTCACTTGAAATTTAACGCATACATATATAGGAAAACTTGAACGAGCATGCAAAAATGAAATAACATGGGAATCATATGTATAACTCATATCATCCACCCTATCGTGCACAAGTTTAAAAAGATATACAATGTGAGCATATAAGACATGGTCGCCCAACCAACCGCCCTTTAAAGGTAGACGTTTTCAAAAACAAGGTTTTAAAAATAGTTTAATATAGATTGAAAATACTACTGAGTGAAGAATGAAGAACTAATTTAAAATAATTTTGAAAACTAGTTCAAGATTCTTCAAACATGAAACCAATCATATATTTCATGAAACATGTATATTACACAAGAGTTGTCACTCAAAATCTATAAAAGCATAAACATGTGCTCATGAATGTGAAATCATGAGTAAACATAAAGATGAGTGCACAATAATCATGTGAATAACATATTCATGAAAATAAAACTATAAAGCTCAAAATCAAAACTAGCATGAAATTCTTTTATATATACATGATATATTATATAATAATGCAAGAATCAATAAAACTAGGACATACAATGTACAATCAAATCTAAAATGAGTACACAAATGAAATAAAAAATAAAACATGCATAGCATGAAGATCAAGTGTAACACAAGAATTGTACATGTATAACATAAGTTTTAACAAGATGTGCATATTAACATATGATATAAACATAAATCAATATATGCTTTAAAATAAAACATATAAAAATATGAATCTACCAAAAGAAATAGGCATATAAAACCATTCGAAAACATGAAAGTTTTCAAAAATACATGCATAACTTACAACCAATCAACTCAACATTAAGTACAAAACAATATATGATTGAGTTTAGGTTACTACACTAGCATATAAGTATTTAAATTAATTTAAAGTGGTGAATGAAATGGTTACCAATGCCGATGTAGCCAATCCATTTCTCCAAAATAAGGTGGTCCTCCCACAAAAACTCCTTAATAGCGATGCATTTTTGATGTGTCCGTTAAGCTCCGATTGCATTTACTACTAAGGCACCAATCCTCTCACGTTTTGTGAGAGCCCACACCTACATCAAAAACAAGTGGTGAAAATTTTGGTACCTATATCTTTTTGGGTCCACGGGGGTTAGTAACATTTGGAACCCAACCATTTTTATTTGCAAAATTGAAAGAATTTAATCTATCAAAGCAAAATCTTGCAAGATGGCTTTTGCGGCCGCAATGTATACATACGTACACTCTGACATACATGGAGGAATACGTGTAATTATGGTGTGCATGAGATGTATGCCGTGGGCTATGTGCATGAACATGTGGAATATGTTTCTTGCGAAACATAAATTTCAATCTACTATGATTAAAGGCACAATTGCTCAAATTTGAGCTCAAATAATCAATCCTATTTTTCAAAATATGAAACTCATTTTTGACAGTAGAAGATGATGGAATAGTAGCATGAGAAATATGGTAAGAATGAGAATCAAAATCATTTTTAAAACTATTAAAAGAAATGGACAAATCCTCCTTTTCTTTTAAAACAAAATCATTATTTTTTGAAATAGAATCAATTTTGTTTTTCAATGAATTGTTTCCCTCAAAAATAACATCCAATTTTGAAGACAAGGAAACACTCTTTTTCAAAAAATCATTTTCATTCAACAAAGAAGCATTTCTTTCTTCAAACTATTTTTCTCAACATTCAATAAATCATATTTTTGAAGAAGCATTTTACAAAGCAAAGTAAGCTCATCATAATGGCATATCTTCATCAAGCTCGGAATCAGAATTTACCTCAAGGGGGTCAATCCTTTGGACCATGTAGCACATGGCGAAAGTATCACTTCTTTCATTCGAGTCTTCCTCATTTTTTTGCATTTGTTCACCAACAGAGGTCAAAGTGTTCCATACTACAAAAGCCGAATCATTGTTAGAAACGCTAGATAAATAATCATCATTTAAGGTTAGTTTTAAAGCATGAATGGCTTTTGCATTAACCTCAAGATGTTTGTCATTTACAAAATATGATTCTTTAATAGTGGCAAAATAAACATGTATACCAAGGGCTTTAAGATATAAACTCATCTTAACTTTCCAATTTTGAAGGTCAAGAAAATCAAACATGGGAGGTGCAAGAAAATCCATGTGTGTGTATAAACAAATAATGTGATTAGCAAAAATAAGGATCTTTGACTCTAGTTTGTTAGACCCAAATCAAGAGCACCAAGTTCTGATAACACTTGTAGATCACCTAGCGGGAGTGAATAGGTGATGTGCTAATCAAATACCAAACAATGCAGAAATAAAAACTTATTATGCAAACTAAAACTATCAGTGAAGTCGAATTCCCGGTGAAGAGCTCTAAACTTCTCCTCAAGATTCTTCTAGACTAAGAGTTGAGGTGCTAGCATAGCTCTCTTGGTTCAATACTAGTGTGAGCACAAACACAATATCAACCATGTAAGGAATAGAGAAGGAATAAGAGCATGCAAGATATTAAACAATCCCAGCATATATGACAATTAAGCACAAGTAAATATCAAGCGTATAAAGATGTAAACAATAAGAGTAAGTAAGATATAAATACAAGTGAGTTGAGAGAGATGAACAATCGCAAACACAGGAGAATTGTTTCGAGGTTCAAGCCACTTGCTATACGTCCATGCTTTCATCACTATGAAGGATTGCCACTATAATCGATCCCGCAAGATTACTCGGTGGCGCAACACCTACAATGAGCTCCCTCAAGAACTCTTGGACCCGCAAATCTCTCACTTATTCTCGCAAGAACAATACAAACGAACCCGCAAGCTAACCGAGGCCGCAACCTCTACAACTCAAAATAACAAATGTTGGAATACTTCACTTCTCTTGATTACCAACAAACACTCTTACAATAAGGATCCTATTAGGATTGGATATAGGAATGTAAAGCTCAAGCTTGTGTGAGAAAAACTAGATATAGGAGAAAGTGGAAAACTCAAGAAATACTTTTGAAAAAGTCGAGAAACACTCTTGATAAACTTCTCTTTTGATATGAAAATGAAGTTCTAAAACTTGTTGGAAAAACTCTGTTAAAGATAAAAAAAATGGCTCTAAAAACTTCTCCAAATCTTATGTAAAAACTGGTTAAAAGACCCCTTAATAGAGGTTCAGAAAAACTAGCCGTTATGGCTCTGGACACGTTGTCGGTTGACCGCCGGCAGCCTCTCTGGTCGGTCGACCGCTCAGCCGGCCGGGGCCAATCCGAGGGCTCTATAACCAGAGACTCTCAAGAGTCGACTAGTCGATCGACCGCCCATAGGGCATGTGCTCTTGTGCACGTCGGTCGACTGGCTCAGCCTTTGGTCGATCGCAAGCAGCTAAAAACCACATTTTGTACATCTTTTTAAATACATTTTAAATACCAATAAATCTCCATAAATTCCAAAAAAAGTTTATGCAAATAAAATGTAGCACAAATATATGTGATCAAAAATTAACACATATTTCAAACAAGTGAACTATTTTTGAGGTAAAGAAATTAAAGCTTAAACCAAAACCAACATTTTCCAAAAACCAACTTCGAAAAAGAAAATTCAATTTTTCTATGAACTTGTATAAATACAAAAATAAGATATTGAAACACATTTGAAGTATAGAGTATATGGATAGAATCTAATGCACATAGTAAATGATATATACTTATTTTTGACAATAAAAATCAAAATAAGTTTTGTTAAAAAACAAAACTTAAATACATGAACTAGATATATCAAAATAAGTTATCTAAGCATATGAAACATAAATGCATATGGATGAAATCCGATATACATATAAACCATGTAAACTTGTTTTGATGAAATTTATTCATGAAACCAAAAGATATATTCTTGAAACTCAAAACCAAAACGGTTAAACCAAAAACTAAACTAAAACTATTTAATATGAAAGATAATATAAATATTTTGTGTGTGTATGAGCTTGAGCAATTCATAACTAATCTACCCTTTACATTTTATCCTAAAACAAAAATCTTAAATTTACAAACTTAAACTCAAGTCTTTTTGAAAATCTTCTTCTCCATCTCGACTTGATTTAAACTTGATCCATGAGTTAGACTCCACTTTGAGTACTTGATGCGATCTTGAAGCGCAAGTTCTTGAATCAACATGTGATAACTTTAAAACTTGACTTCGAATCATTTGTTGAAGCTAAACACTGACTAAGATCTTGATTGAATATCTGAAACTTAATAAACACAAGATCATTAGTACTATAACTACATGAGTTAATCATCATCAAAACTAGAGTGATAGGCCTTTTGGCCAATACATATGTGGATATATGTCAAACTCAAAACAGAAATTCCTACAACAACAACAACTAAGCCATTTGTCCAAAGTATTTGGGGTAGGCTACATGAACCAAAAGAGAATTACGCCGGATCGGGCACATGGATCAGCTTTCTCCACTCATTCCTACCGAGCAATATGCCTTCGCTAAGAGCAATATGCCTTCACTAAAACGAAAATTCCTACCTAGATACCAAATTAAGCTCGCTTTCTTATGCACAAGTCCCTATAGACAACCATCCTCTTCCACTCTCATTGAATGTTTGAATATAGCCAATGCCTAACACAAATTTAGATAGAGTTAATCCCTAATGGGATCACTAGGCTCTTTATTTGTTAGTCTATTTTCTCTTTATTTTAGAATTCTCATTTAACTCTTTTGTTTTAGTCCCATATCGAGTATGACAAAAGCTTCTAGTTGTATAGGCCTATAAAAGATCGAGTGTTGTAGTTGGTTTGCAATTCAGTTATTTTGAAAATTAAAGCTTTTGCGTTGCAAATATTACTTTGTTATTGAATCTTGGCATAGTGATGTGCTGAGTGAGAGAGCGATCTCCTTGGTGTTGAAATCAAAATCAAATCCTTATCATCTTCCTCAAAACCCTAATTTCTTCCCTTTTTCTTCCCCCATCTCTGTTCTACATCAATATTAGAGCTAAAATCCTGATATTTTCTTTTTCCACAGAAAAAAATCTCCATCATTCTACAAAACCCTAGCCTCCATCACAAAAAAAAGTTCCACAAACCTTAGATCTATATTACCCTATCTTCTCTTCTCTAGTTTGTAAAAAAAAAGAAAAAGAAAGAAAAAGGAAAGAAAAGATCAAAAAAAGAAAAGAAAAAAAGATCGCTTGGGCTACTGTTTAATCGTCCCCTCCTCGGGACGAAACCCTAACCCGACCCAGCTCCAGACTCATCATCCAACCGACCTCGTCACCTCCCCGCCATGCCACCGTCGCCCGATCTCACCTTCGACCTTATCCTCGTCCTCAGAGATTGTCGAATCCTCGCCATTGTCAGAGTCCACCACCAACACCACCAACATTACCCTCCTCCGCCGACAGCTCCCACCGACATCTCTCGGCAGTAGCTTCGACGGCATTGTCGAGACCTCTAACTCTCTGCCATGACTGCCCAATGATAGCCAGATCTCGTTAGCCTAGTCCTCATCTTCCTCCACCGTCTTCATTCCCATCGACTTCCCTCCATCATCATCAATCAGATCATCACCCTCGCTGACCTCGCCAGGTCATCACGACCACCGAAGGTAGCAACCGTCGCCTCTACCCTCGTTTACCCTCGTCGCCGCTGCGAACGTCGCCTTAGATCCACACCTCGTTTCCTTCATTGTTGTGCCCTCGTCGTCATCATTACAGTGCCCTCTTTGTCGTCAACACCATCTCCAGTGCTCCGTCATCGCCGCCCGTGTTTTGCCATCGCCGAAGCCGGTGTTCTGTCGCCGTCGCCATAGTTTCGAGTGAGAGGAAGGAGAAAGGTAAACGAGTGTCAAACAGGTTTAAGTGAAACTCGTTTGAAATCGAATTTGATCTGATAACCCAATAGAAGTTAGGTCAAAGCTGATTCTGGTTGGATCCACAGAACCCGAACCTAACCCGCCAAACCGACCAGAGCCGACGCTCAGCTAAGCTGAACCGAACCGAGCCGAAGTCTGAGCCAAGCTGAAGTCAAGCCGAGCCGTCGCTGATGTCATCGAGCCGTGCTGACGTCATCAGCTCCATCTGAGCCGCACTGTTCCTGCAACAACACATCAACATTTCAGAGTCAGTTTCAGTCCCGTTTGGAGTTTGATTCGAGTCTCATTTATAGCATTGGGTCTGCATCTGAGTCCCAGAGATACTAAAAGAATTTTGTAGCTTTTAGATAACAGATATGGTCTCTATACGCTCTTGTTTGGAGCCACTACTCAATATCGATGCTCTTTCAAGCACTTTTGGGTATATTTAAACTCACCTCCCTCTATTGTGATATTTTACATCTCTCTTTTGTATCTGTGGTGAAGTTGTAGTTGTTGCTACTATTTTCCTATACTGCTGCATGTTTGCATATTTACTTTAAGATTCATTCTCTGCATATTCATCTTAGGAATCAATAAAATAATTCATTTAATCATATAGTGCACACATCTAGTGACACTTAGGTGACTGTTTGCATCTGTGTGATTGTCTGTATCACATTTGCATTCTTAGATAGTGCATGTTTCTTCGTAGTGGTAGAATTTATTCCCCTAATCATTTAGATATGGAAGCTAAACTAGATATAATCCTTAAAGTGCTTTAAAACTTAAAAATTAGGGTAGAAACCTAAGACAATAAAAATGAAGGGGAGAGCTCTAGAGATGACACTCGAGATAGGAGAGAGAATATCCGATAGATGTGGGGATGACGAAGATGATATAATCCGTAGGATTACGATAGATCCTCCCACATTTTATGATATCTTTAACCCAAAGAATATTAGTGATTAGATGGCAGAGATTACTATTTTAATTGGTATAGGTTTACTGAAGAAAGTAAAATTCGCTTTGCTACGATGAGACTTATAGAGAGTACACGAGGTGTAGGGCTTTCATAAAGTCTTGGGAGGAAATGAAATAAAAACTTAATGAGAAATACCTTTCTGATTCCTATAAACACTGCCTCTTAGACAAACTGCACAACCTTCTCTAGGGTAGCAAGTCAATTCAGGACTACACTAGCGAATTTGATGACCTAACCTTACGTTGTGAGGTACTATAAGACTCCTACCAAGCTATATCTAGGTGATGTCTGAATTGAGGTCAGACATCCCATGATCAATGTTCGTCCACTCTCAAAAGATAGAGACCCTTGAACAGGCAGCCAGTTAACTCAAGACATAAAAATCTCCCTCAAGTGTTCTTCAGAGCGTAGGGTCATTCTTAAAGTTGGAGAGCAACCAAGCCCACACACTCACATAACTAGAGACTTAAGGGCAAATCTGTGATAGTTGAATCTTCTAAGAATGCCAAGGATAGTCAGTGCTATAAGTGTTAAGGATATGATCACATCGCCGCATAGTGTCCTAGAAACCTTCTAATTAAAAAAGTCGATGATGAGATTGAGACAGTAATCTATAAGCCACTGGTAGCACGACTGATTCTAATGATAATGTTAGGGTTTCTAGCATCCAATTTGGTGTAGTTAGCTGTTCACATACAATTGTTACAGATGAAAACTAGCGAAGGTCTAGTGTGTTCTACATCTATAATACACGAGAAAAAAAATGAGAGTAGTTGTGTGAACATCATTGCCAAAACATCACTTGAGAAGATGGGTCTCAAGGTTGAACCACATCCCCACCTATACAACGTGAATTGGGTTGATAAGACTGCTCAATCTATTACCTAGCGTTGTCAGGTCCTTATCCACATGTCTAGTTACGTGGATCGTGTTTGGTGTGATGCCTTAGATATAGATGGAGCATACATTTTATTGGGTAGGCCTTGGTTGTATGACTTGGATGTAACCAGCCTGGGGAGATCTCACACTTAGGAATTTAAATTTAAAATAAAAAGATAGTGTTGAAACCTGCCAAACCCAAGTCGAATGTAGAGAATAATAAGGAACAATTACCGAAAGAACAACAAAAAATCATGTTACTTGGTGACTAGATCTCACTTTTCTCCAGAGTCTCCTATTGATGGATCTGCTCTCAGATTTAGGAATTTCCTCGGCCTTCTCTCTCTTTTCCTAGGTATCCCATTTTGTCACAGTTGAGCTATGCACCACATTTGCATGAGTTGCATCACTATAATACAAGGCAAATGACAATAAACAATTATAATTATCAGTCTACTGCAGAGTCTTACAAGTGGTTACAGGACCTCACAATAGGTAGTGATGTGCTGATTAGAGTGCACGCAGAGAGTTTCCACTGGGAATTTTGAAAAAGCTCCATACTCGACGCATGGGTTCATACAAGATTTTGAGGAATTTTAGTTCTAGCGCCTACGATCTCCATATTCCCTATGATCTTGGGATCAACCTGGTGTTCAACGTCAAGGACCTAACTCGTTTTCGCACTTCTACGAGACCACAATGATTCCCAGTTCATCCGTTGCAGCCAACACTGTTGAGGAGACCCAGCACTGTGGAGTTTGTGCAGTCTTTCTCGGTTCGATTTTATCATCCCTGTTGCCGCCATTCGCCAGTAACGAATTTTTCGATACTGGGAAGAATTGATGGGAATCACTAGGCTCGTTATTTATTAGGTTATTTTTTTCTTTATTTTAGGTTAGGCTCATTTTACTCTTTTGTTTTAGTCTCATATTCGGTATGACAAAAAACTTCTACTTGTATGGGTCTATAAAAGACTAAGTGCTGAAGTTGTTTTGCAGTTTAGTTATTTTAAAAATTAAAACTTTTCCATTACAAATATTGCTTTGTTTATGAATCTAGACATGGTGATGTGTTGAGTGGGAGAGCGATCTCCTTGATGTTGAAGTAAAAATCAAATTCTTATCATCTTCTTCCTCAAAACCCTAATTTTTGCGTTACACATATTGCTTTGTTTATGAATCTAGACATGGTGATGTGTTAAGTGGGAGAGCGATCTCCTTGATGTTGAAGCAAAAATCAAATTCTTATCATCTTCTTTCTCAAAACCCTAATTTCTTCCCTCTTTCTTCTCCCCCCATCTTCGTTCTATATCAGTCTCGTATTGCCCCAAACAAAATTTCAATAAAAAAAGGTGGTGTATGGATAATAGATAGTCATACCAAGAATTAGTTAATTACATAGTACACTTGTAGTTTGCAGCTTGATCATATTCTATAAATTCCACTAACTAGCCAAAGAAAACCATGAATTCTTTTCTGAATTAGCATGTTTAAAGAAAAGGAAGTTGTCATTCTGCTTCTCATTATTCTCTCTTCTCCTAATTCATGGAGCAAAGATTGAACCATTTATTTCTTTGTTCATATCCCATCGGATCATGATATGTTAGGATTGTTGTTGTTATCAACTATTTTCTACCATGATTTTCAAAGTTGACAATGCAAATAAACTCAGACATCTCTATATTGCATCACTGAAGATACAAAAATTCCGGGTGGAAGCTAGGGAGCACACTTCAAGGATTTGTCTAACCCTCTTCGACAAACCCCCACACATGACTTTCTGTAGCTTCCCCTACAAAAATTGAACAAAATCAAAGGTAATCAATCTTTATACCTTCATTTATTTTATATGACTCCATGCACAAGCTAATCGGTCTGGTCTCTTTGCTCCCAGGTGGCATCTCCAAAATACAAGCCATCTTCAGCAAAGCAACAAGTAGTACTTTTACAGCCAATGTGATGATGGTGACAACTTCTGGTATGGGAAAAATGGCATAATATTGACCGAAAATTACACTGCAAGTAGTATTGACTGGATTCCAAGAGCATTTACGCCGCTTCAACTCCTACCACGTATATCTGCTGCGAGTATGGAAGAGGAAGCACAATTATCAGCATAATCGGATCCAACCAGCACAAGCGATGGCGCTTTCCCAACTTCTTTAATGTTTCAGTGCTGACAAACTTTCAACACATTTCGCCTATAAATATTTGCCCCTTCCCTATTTATGCACAATATTCACACTCCATTCCAAACTCTCTATGTAATGAACATGAACATCTTATGTCAGAAGCAGTCGTGGTTGGAAAGGGCAAGGAACTCTTCTATTTGTGCATGTAAATTATCTTAATCATTTTTCAAAAAAAAAAAATTGAACTCATTGTCTGTGCCTGTAGTTTATTTACAGTTCTTACATATTCACATATTGGCTTCTCTAAAGCTTTTCTGTGTTTTGTTATCAAACTATCTCTGCTTGCAATCCTGTTACAGTTTCATTCATCAGTGCCTCATCATTATCTGCATAGCTTTCAACTGTTTCCATGTTCAATGCTCTATATTACTACAGTGTTTATTACTAGCTAGATTAGGACCCCACTTAAAGTGGATGCGGGACACACATTTCAATACTAACCATCCACCCCTGCACCCTGTGGGTGGGTGGAAATGAACCGAATAATTAGAAAATAGTTCATTAAGTATTCCTCTGGTTATTTGATCGGATTTGTTTCGAATGGTCATTTAAGTAAAAAACAAATATTTTTTACTTTTCGCAATTTGGACGAATCGAATTTGAACATTCTAGTATTCGATTTGATAGTTCGATAAACTATTCAACTAGTATATATGCATTTAATTTTTTATAAAATATAATATTACATGCATGCATGCATGTAATTATATTTTTCTCTATGACTTTTGTGATTATAAAAGTTTAAAGCACTTCAATGTAAAATTTAATTAATTATATAAAAAAATTCATATTCATCAATTTGTGAAGCAACCGGCCTTAAACCTAAATCTAAATCAATCTTTTTCTCTTACATTCATCTCCTTAGGCGCTCTTTTAGTTTCTCTCGTGCAATGACCTCTAGTGTAATTGTAAGATCGTTGTCGTTCTCAACGTTTGTCCATGCCCCAACTTCTTCGGCCTCGATCCCGTCGTCGACGAGTTCCAGACTGCAAGGGACACAATTCCACACTCACCGCCACTGCCCTAGCTCCTCCAACTTCGAGCTCGTCAACGACGAGTCACGCGTCTGCAAGAGACGGTTCCAGGTTCCGCATTCGCCACTCACTGTTCGCGGATAGTTTTCGAATACCAGATATTAGTATCGAACCTAGTGTGAATACACTAGATACTATTCGAATCAAATTCGAATCTGAATCCGAATCCGAATAGTGCAAAAAGTTTTGAATCCGAATTCTAATCGAGTGGTATTCGATTCGGTTCGTTTCCACCCCTACTGCACCCCCTATCATCAACGTTCGCGCTGATCATACCGCCATTAACATTTCATTTAAAAATTCGTACATTTCGAATGTGACATAAGCTCAACACAATATTTCAAGAATATTAAATTCCCACTGGCATAAGGACAAAAAGTACTCTCGTTTGGTAGTTGAAGCATTAACTTAATTTTAAGCATATACTTTATCTAGCATTGTTTTTTATGCTAATTTTCTCTTGCCCTCCCTCACAAGGAGCTTCTGATGTATCGGTTTGGTCAAGCTAGCTAGCTATCACTAGAACGCTACACGTCAAACAGGACCGCCCATGTCGCATAATGTTGATTGAACTTAATTAATTAAGTCTTTGGACTTATTTTGCTGATTACTTTTTTATTTATTACTTATTATTGACCATCTAAAATCATTTTTGGAAAAAAGATTGAAAAACTACGATAATCAACATGTCATTGGATATCAAACTTGATATAAAATTATATCATTCAAGAAAAACATCTTTAAAAACTTGATACTTATTTTAATGTTAACATGTTTTCTTTAACCTTTGGTTTTTAGAAAGTCATGTAAACTTAAAATAGAGAGGAGAAATCCTCTAATAATGGTTTCAATGGTCCGGTTCTTCAATTTTAACTCATAAATTCTCTCGTCAACCACATGTGAATATACGGAGAGATTCAAATCCACAATCTCTCAATGATCAAAATTAGTGTCATACAATTAGAACTGAATATGGAGAAAGAGTGTAAAATCTTAATGGTGGAGTTTTTTAACTCCTTGGTGTTAGTACGGAGTTTGCATGAAGTGTTAGGATGCAGCAGATACGTGAATACGCCAATAGGGAGCACCAGTTTACTTTGACTGTCGACAGGTCATCTCTGCTATCGACAGAGCCCTGTTGGCAGGCCCTCCCATGGCTATCGACAGGCATTTTTTGAGAGTCGGAACTAGCGCAAACTGGCTCAGTCTGTCGACAGTGTTTGGTCTCTGGGCGATTTTCAAATTGAATTCAAAGTTCGTTTCAGATCCAAATTCAGAGTGGCTTGTTTCCTTATTTTCATAAACTCTGTGGCTATATAAAGAGGGGTACTGCCTCTATTGATTGTATGTTGTACTTGATTATTTTAATAAGATTTCTCTCCTTCTGCCCCGAGAACGTAGGCAAATTGTCGAACACGTTAAATTTGTGTTCTGCCTTTCTTCTCTTTGATTTCTTTATTCGTGCAATTTGAGACTATTCTCTGGTATTATTGTTCTCTATTTCTTGGCATTCCAACAAGTAGTATCAAAGCTTTTCGTGTTCGACGGAAAGTTTCTTCGGGTGGAGCAAATCAACTTGGAGATTCTCTACAGCTTCATTCGGAGGTAAAGATCTGATTTTTCCTATTTGGTTTTATTTTCACTAATCATTTTTCGCATTACTTTGAGGAATCTTTTCAAGAAATGGCTGGAGATAGTCAATCCATGGTGTTGGTGAACCCACATCCGATAAAGTCGATGTGGTAAAGTTTGATGTCAAGAATAACTTTGGCATGTGGAGGTGTGAGGTGATGGATGCACTGACGACATCAAATCTCGAAGACACTCTACGTTTGGAAGCAAAGTCGGAGGAGACTTTTCAAAAGGATTAGGACAAGATGAATAAGACGGCGTGTGATCTCATAAGGTCTTATTTGATACAAGAATCAAGTATCATGTGTTGTATGAGACTTTCGCAAGGAAGATGTGAGAGATCCTCAAAAAGAAGTATCTGACGAAGAGCGTTGAGACTCGATTGCATCTGAAGAGGAGACTTTATCGCTTCCAGTTGAAGAGAGGACTCTCCATTGATGAACACATGAATAACTACACTAAGCTTCTTATACACTTAGTTAATGTAGATGTGGTGATAGAAGAAGAGGACAAGGCGCTGATTCTTCTGAATTCTCTTCCTGATGAAGAGTATGAAACCTTCGTCCTAACCTTGACCAATGGTAAACGAACACTTAACTATAGTGATGTGTCAGGTACTCTTGTAAACTATGAAGTGAGGAGGAAGGATAAGCAGTTTTCTTCCAAGAGTACTTCAGCAGAAGCGTTGACAGTAAGAGGCAGGAGTTTCAGTAAGAAGGGCAAAGACGATCGTGGTAAATTAAAATTCAGACCGGGTTTCAGAGATCTGAAGAAGAACCAGTGCGCTTTCTGCAAAGAGTTAGGGCATTGAAAGGTTGATTGTCCAATGATCAAAGATAAGAATAAGGAGTCAAAGACCGAGGCAAATCTCGCAAGGTGATCAATACCTAATCGAATAGTACTTCACAGGCAGGTGGATCGGACTCAGACTTAACGACATTCTCGTTTTCAGTCAATACTTGTAATACCCCGTTCCCGGAATACGTACTTAGTTGCGTATTCAGATTTTTTGATCGTATTTTTCGATTTGTTTCCTGTATTCATTCTGTATTATGAATTCCTTATATGATTGTTTTGTCTTGGATTTGGATTCGTGGATTCGGAGTCAGCCCTAGTCTGAACCGAAGGCCCGATCCTAGAGTATTACTCGATTTGGACATTCTGATAATTAGAATTGACCGATTTTAGTTTTAAATGTCATTTTCCAATATTATATATTTTCTATGATTTTCTAGATTTTTCTGGAATTAAAATGAAAGTCTTCAAAACCGGTGTCGGCCAGTTCCGTTGACCGATTCCACGATTTTTATTTCACAAACAGCTAGGAAATTCTAGATGGTCCTTTAGGCATTGTTTCTTAGAATCACATTTCCTACCTACATTCTTTTTCTGAGGATTTTATGATTTTATGAAAATTCTAACGGAGTCGGTATTTTATTGGTTCCGGGATTTTTAGTTTTAAAACTATAAAGTATTTCTTAAAAATGATTTCACTATTATTCTTAATATAATATTATGGATTTTTTATGTTTATTTCGGGTCGTTCCGAGATACTTGAATTTCGGACGATTCCGGTATTTTCCCGAAATATTTCCATATCTGCAACTGAATCCCGGGAATCCGCCACTTTCATTATTTTTATATTCCTTTTCAAGAGAAATATCTTCTCATTGTAATTTCTTTTCTTTTTCCTTTTCCTTTTTCCTTCCTCCACAACCACAAGCTTTTCTATTTTCCAAAAATCCCACTTCCTCCAAAATTCCAACACCACACACTTCCACCTACTTCCTCCATTAAATGCATCTCTTTTTCTCTCTCTTCCATGGCTTGCCAAGTGTGGCTAGAGGAGACACCTCATCCTCCCTTATTTGCAATTAAGTCCCTCTCTTTTGTTTAATTGCAACTCCTTTACAAAATCTCAAACCTATATAAACTTTCCCTTTACATTTCTATTTTTCCTTTTCTTTCTTTTCTCCTCTCATTTCTTTCTTCTTCTTCTTCTTCTCCAAGAGAACCGGCCGACCCAACCTCCGGCCAGCCACCTCCGGCCACGTCGCCGGCGAGGACTCCTCCCAACTCCGGCCAAGCTCCACCTCCTCCATCACCAACAACAACAACTTCTCCATCTCCTTCTTCCTCAAGGATCATCACCAACTCTACCTTTCCTCTTCCTCTCCATCATCAATTTGGTGAGTAATCTTCCTCATCTAGACTTGATCTATTCTTAGTATGTTTGTATTTTCATATCTTGTACAAATATGTCTTCAAATCCATGATTAATTAGTCATCAAACACAAACCCTAGAAAATCTGTCCTGAGTGCTGTTCCCAGTCGACTAGTCGACTTGACCTATAGATTAGTCGACTAGAAACCCTTAGTTGGAACGTAACCTTTCTGATTACTCAGTTTTAGTCGACTTACCTTAGTTCCTAGTCGACTTGAGACCCTTAGTCGACTACACTTTTGACCCTAGTCGACTAGATTTTCCTGTGACTAAAAACCCCAACTCTCGGCTCCAGTCGACTTATGCCTAAACTATTAGTCGACTTGACCCCCCTAGTCGACTAACTATTCCTCCCTAGTCGACTAACCTATTCCTGAACCAAAACCCCAATTCTCTGTATCTCAGTTTTAGTCGACTTAAGTATCTGTTAGTCGACTTGTAGTTCCCTGTTAGTCGACTACCCTTTTTACCTAGTCGACTAACTCTTTCTGAAACAGAATCCCAACTCTCTGGGACCCAGTATTAGTCGACTATACCAGACTGTTAGTCGACTAACCCCTTTATTAGTCGACTACTCATCCTACCCTAGTCGACTAATTCTGTCTGTTTGTTACAGTTATTTACCTTCTCAAACTTGGATCTTATACTTGGTTTATATGTTGTATATTATACTTCTTGACTTGTATCTTGACTAACATCATCTTCACTTCTCTCTTTCTCTCTCCTCTTCACTCTACATATATATATCATAGTTTATGGCGTGCCCCGGATTTCGTGGATTTCGGATCTTTCGGCGCTTTGAGGATTTAGGCGAGTAGTCTCGCTCTTCTCTTATCTCTATTTGAGTTTCCAGTTTCGTCGGAACGATAAGTATTTCATTTCCTATTTTCATGTATTTGATTCCATGTCTATATATATCTTTTGATGCTTTTATACCATGCGTGGCCGACCCTTCGTGGTCGTTGACTTCTAGATTTCTGCTATGTTATCATTGCCATGTTATTGCCTCAGATATATCAGTTGCAGGCTTACTTTTAACACATGTATATCACCTTACATCTGGCGTGGTATCACCTGACCTCTAGTATGGTATCACCTGACTACCTGTCATGCCACTATTTGGCAAGACCCTATTATTATGACCACGACTTACCACTGACCTAATATCTATCTCTTGACTTGTTTGATTGATTGTTATATGTCACCATCCTATCATGCTATCACTTTACACCCAGCATGATGTACTTGACTTGTGATTGTCATCTTTACGGGAATCCTGATTTGTTATCCTGTATCATGATCAGTGACCTGTATATTGTATTCCTGCTTTACATGCAGTGACCTGACTGTATAGTACTTATGTACTCCAGATTTCCTGATCATGTCCTGATTCTATTATTCCCGTGAAGTGATAATTAAACTATTGAATCCTAAAAAGGACCAACTTGTATTGGGTCGGGGGAAATATGCGGATATCGATATGTGTTCGTGTTTACAGTGGCATTAGGTTGTGCACTATATCCGGTCTGACCTGTGGTACTCCAGGGGACCGAGGGGAGAGCTGGCTCCCTTATTACTGTTATGATAGGGCATACATAAGTCCCTCCTGTTTAGCCTAGCGGCTGGTTTCCGTTTCCATGCAACGGAACAATCCTGGACCGTGGTCCCGGGCATGCACGGGACCCACTGTAAACATAGTTCGTTGATACAACCGCTATTTCCAATAACAACCTCGACTTTCTATATATGGAAGTATGTGAGTTGGGATATATACCGAGACACATACCTAGATATATGGTAAGACGAGTAATAATAAAGTGTCATAATAACTGGCTCTTTAAGTTGTAAGTAGAGGTATGTGGAATGGGACGCATACTAAAGCCTGCAACTTAAATGGCTCTGAATCTGTGATATGCATTACTATATTTGCTAGTCTTGGATTTTACTTCGAATTTCCGGTTTTATGAGTATTATCGTATTAATTGCTCATATTCTACTTTATCCTGGATTTCCTGTTTTATGGATATTATTATATACTTGTTCATACATACTTCCTTTGTGTTCTAACCCTCCTGTCTCCTGTACTTGACACTTGTGCTCCCCCTGGCTCGCCACCTGGCCTTCATATTACTACTCGCCTGGGGAGTTTCACTGACTCCCCTGGATTCTCATGTCCAGGTCCTGGAGCCCGGAGCGTGAGGATCTCCCCCCTTGCTGCTCAGAGTAGCGCAGCGGTGGCGTGGATCCCCAGCCGACCTTTCAGAGCTCCATCCTTCCAGACCCCCTGTATGCCTCTCGAGTTTTCCCTTAGCAAACTCGTGAGTGCCCTTTTTCCATTCATACTTGTACATTTCCTTGTATACTTGTATGTGAGCGCCCTTTTATGCTGTTCATATATGTATATCTCTTGTACTCTCGCATTTGCGCATATCTGTGATGTATTATTATTGTAATATTCATCACCTCTGGTGATAACTCTGTAATTGTATGTATATATGTGTTGGAATGTATAATGCACCATCTGCTTCCGTACTCTGATTCTTGTCTGTACTGATGCTTAGCGTATATACGGGAGGGTAGTTCTGACCTACGTATATACGTTGCAGTGACGTCCCCGTATCGCCGGGATCGGGGCGTTACAATACTCTTACTATTGGCTACTCAGGAGATTCTAAGTGTATGCTAGATATAGGAGTTACCTAACATGTATGTCCCAATAGGGATTGATTTTCTAGTTTTAAGAAGCTATATTATTGTTCTATTGTCATGAATGATGATCCTCCAAGTAACACGAAAGAAATAGGTACGATCTTTATCAAGAAGTTTGATGGGATGGTGCGAGAATTGATGAAAGTGAGGTATGTACCTCAATTGAAAAGGAATCTTATCTCTATTGGTGCCCTGGAAGCATTGGGTCTGAAAATATCTATTAGAGATGGTGTTCTCAAGATGACTAGAGGCTCAATGATGACTTTGAAGGGCGTCCAACGTAATAACCTATACTACTTGAAGGGTAGCATGGTTACATGGTAAGTAACGACTTCTACAAATGCAGATAATGATTGCACCTGGCTTTGGCACATGAGAGTCGGACATAAAAGAGAAAAGTATTTGCAACCTCTTGCAAAGCAAGATTTATTGAAAAGTGTTAATACCTGCAAATTTAATTTTTAGGAACACTGCATCATCAGAAAAAAGACCAAGGTGAAATTCGGCACCGCGGCTCATTACAACGAGGAGATTCTGGATTATATTCACACAAGATGTATGGGGACATATCAAGACGACATTTATTGGAGATAACCACTACTCTGTGACATTTATAGATGATTACTTTAGGCAATGTTGGGTATATACCATGAAGCACAAAGGAGAAGTCTTAGAGTTGTTTATGAAGTGGATGAGAAACATGGTGAAAAGTATGGGAAGAAAGATCAAGGTACTCTATTCAGACAATAGAGAAGACTACACAAGCGACCTTTTCCTACAGCTTTATCGCGATGAGGGTATAGAAAGGTACTTCACAGTAAGAGAAACATCGCAACAGAACAGGGTGGCTGAAGAACATGACCTTACAAGAGAAGGTCTGATGCATGTTGTTATCCAACGTCGGCATTTCAAAAAAAAATTTGGGCTAAGACATTAGCGTATGTTTGCTATCTCGTTAACAGGTTGCCTTCATAAGCAACGAGAGCTAGATTTCCTGTGAAAACTTGGTTAGAAAAAGTTGCTCAAGTTTATGATTCACTTTGAATATTTGGTTGTTTGACCTATTATCATGTCAAAGAAGATAAGTTGGACCCGAAGGCGAGAAAGGTGTGTTCGTAGGATTCAAGAAAGGCGTAAAAGGCTACAAAATTTGAGATCCGAAGGACAAAAATTTACCTTGAGCAGAGATGTCATATTTGATGAGGCTTCAATGATTAAGCCCACAGACTCTCAGCAGATGGAGAGTAAGACAACCGACAGGATATCGCAGCAGGTAGAAAATGATACTACTTCACTATCTCTAGACAAATCAGTATCATTTGAGATCAAACCCGCATTGACACAAGGTTGATCATGTAGCCGATCAAGATGCTGCTGATCATGATGAGGATCAAAGACAAATTATGGGTAATGTCCAAAAATCCATTGCAGTTGGAAGAACCCGGAGAAATTCACGTAAGCCTAGTTGGCTCACTGCTAACATGATAGTGGCCTATGATCTCCCAGTCATTGAGGAGGTGATCCCGTCTACATATATGGAAGCTGAAATCAGTTCAAAGTCCAAGACGTGAAAGGATGCCATAATGCAAAAGATGAGCTCTTTACACAAGAACAACATTTGGAAACTATCAGAGTTGCCTAAGATAAAGAAGGTGATCGAAGTGGGTATTTGCAAAAAAACAAGAATCTCCAGATGGTGATACTATATGCTATAAAGCCAAATTGGTACCTAAAGGCTACACACAGCGAGAAAGCATTGACTATAACGAGATATTCTCACCCATTGTGAAGCACTCATCTATTTAGATTTTACTAGCACTGGTGGTACAATACTAGTTGGAGCTTGATCAGCTCGACGGGAAGAACCACCTTTCTTGATGGCGATCTTGAAGAGAAAATCTACATGTCTCAACTGACAGGGTTCAAGACTACAGAAAAGGAACATATAGTATGCAAGTTGAAGAAATCGTTTTATGGATTAAAACAATCACTATGGCAGTGGTATAAGCGTTTCGATAGCTTCATATGAGGCAAGAGATACACTCAAAGTCATTACGACACGTGTATATTACAATAAGCTACCGAGTGGAGAGTATATATATTTACTGTTTTATGTGGATGATATGCTCATCGCTTTCAAGAACAAATCTGCAATTGACAAACTGAAGGACTTGTCTTCCGAATTCGAGATGAAGGATCTCGGGAAAGCAAAGAAGGCGTTAGGCGTGGAGATGGAGCGTGACCGGAAAGTAGCAAGATTAGCTTGACGCAAAAGGGGTATTTGAGGAAAGTACTTCAGAAATTCAATATCAACAGTGATACGAAGTCTCTAAGTACGTCATTGGCTCCTCATTTCAAATTGAAAGCTACTATGACTCTCACTTCTTTTGAAGAGCATGAGTACATGACTCACATACCCTATGCTAGTGCGGTTGGTAGTTTAATATATGTAATGGTGTGCACAAGTGCCGATTTGTCATAAGCTATCTCAATGGTTCGCAGATACATGCACGATCCCGACAAGGGGTTATTGAGAGGCAGTGAAGTAGATTCTAAGGTACATCAAATGTACCATGCATAGACATTGGTTTGATATTCAACAAGGATGTTCCAGGTAAATAACAGTGTATCAGACATGTTTATTTCGACTACGCAGGAGATCTCGATAAACGCTGGTTTACAATGGGATATATGTTTATATTATCCCAAGCACTGATTAGCTGACACTCTACTCTGCAGACTACTATTGCATTGTCTATTATGGAGGTCGAGTACATGACCATGACAGAGGTTATGAAGGAGGAATTTGGTTTCAAGGATTGCTTGACGACTTAGGGATTGATCAGGATCTGTTGAAGATCAATTGTGATAGCATGAGTACTATCTATTTGGCAAAGAACCAGGTATATCATGAAAGAATGAAGCACATCGATGTCAGATTTCATTTTCTTCGGAAGATTCTTGACGAGGGTGACATCAAGTTACAAAAGATTCACACGAAGGAGAATCCTGCCGATATTCTTACCAAGGTTGTTTCGAAAGTTTGCGCATTGCATGGAGTTACTCCATATCCTTCAAGTTGCTTGAGCTCGGTGGAGCTCGTTTGGATGAACTACGTATTGCTTGATCCCCTGAGCAGGAGGTATAAAGGCAACTAAATTGATGCAGCCCGATGGAGTCGACATGGTGTTATGTTGTATTCGACTTAGATTTAAAAAATCTTAACCGAGGTGGAGAATTGTGAGGAAAAAGTGTAAAATCTCAATGGTGTAGTTTTTTAACTTTTTGGTATTAGTACGGAGTTTACATAAAGTGTTAGGATGCAGCAAATACGTGGATACGCAAATAGAGAGCAACAGTTTATTTTGACTGTCGATAGGCCATCTCGGCTATGGACAGAGCCATATTGACAGGCCCTCAATGACTGTTGACAGGCATTTTTCGAGAGTCGGGCTGGTGTAGACTGGCTCAGTCTGTCGACATGCCAATTAGCCTGTCAATAACATTTGGTCTCTGGGCGATTTCCAAATTGAATTGGCATGTCGATAGCATTTGGTCTCTGGGCGATTTCCAAATTGAATTCAGAGTGTGTTTTTTATCCGAATTCGGAGTGGTTTGTTTCTTTATTTTCATAGATTCTGTGGCTATATAATTGCCACCCTATTGACTGCATCCTGTACTTGATTATTTTAATAAGATCCTTCTCCCCTTCTGTCCCGAGGACGTAAAAAAAATTACCGAAACTCGTTAAATTTGTATTCTCACTTTTTTCCTTTTGATTTTTTTTGTTCGTGCAATTGAAGGCTATTCTCATGTGTTATCGGACACTGTTGCTTTCCAACACTGAATGCACTTGGTTACACTTGTAATTAATGTAATATATACCTGTGCATGAGACAAATAAGTACTAGGTAATGAAATTTCAAAGATATGTATCCACCATGTTCGGTTACCCACTAGTTTGGGTCCAACGGTTGTCCCTTCACTGCCTCCACGCAAAGCAATTTAATTTAAAAATTAATCTACATCCAATTCTTATCCTAAAAAAAAAAAAAAACCATTTATACACATCTAAAAAAAAGGGAAATGAAAAACGAGCGTGCAACTGATCCCAAAAGAAGCTGCAGTAAAGCTCACTGAAATCTCTTTCAGCAAACAGAACAAAAAGTCCCAGTACCCAAGCCTTCACAACAAACAAGAGACAGATGAACACATGAACAAACTCTCTGCATGCATTACTAATTTAGCCCATGGAAGTTTTTTCTCTTCCTGGAATCACAGGAGGAGTGATCTTGATGACGAGTCCGGGGAAAACGTCGTCGGGATCATGAATATGCGGGTTCTGCTCGACGATGAATGGATCGCCGCACTTGTCACTGATAGTATGCAGCGTCTCGCCTTCGCCGACGACGTATATCTCGTCGCAGGGACGGTTCATGAACTGCTTCCCGTGCACCCTCTCAAACTCCGCGCCTGGGTTTGCCCGCAACGAGCTCAGCAGGATGCCCGCAACCAGAGTCAGGGCCAGGTACCAAGATGCCTTGTCCGCGATTGCTACGATCGTCGATGTCGATTTTCTTGACAACATGTTTGTACTTGAGAGCTAGAGCTAAGAGAGGAGGAGAGGCTGAATTGTGTTGAAGAGAATGGAAATGAGAGGTTCTGGGGTTTATATGGGGACTGTTGGTAACTTACTTGGTTTGTGAAATTAATGAGAGAGAGAGAGAGAGAGGGCTGGGGGCGAATTTGGCGTGTTGTGGGATTAGTTAGGGGTTTAGGTTTTTGAGTGGGGGGATGGAATCATGGAAGTCTTCTGTTTTGGGCTCTTTGTGGGTCAACTGTTGTGGAACAGTTCAATATGAGAGTGATGGGGATGGGATTCTGAGACTTTGTATTTTGATAGGTTCAGATGAACAAAACAATTGTTGTCGGAGGGGTTGGGAAATTAGGTTTGCAGGAGATTATTTGTTAATCCGTGAGTTTCAGTTAATTAATTAATTGATGAGATCATTTTCGAGCTGATTGTATGTTTGGATTGAGATCTCTTTTGATTCTCAGAGTGGGATATTACATCTGGTTCTGGAAAATAATCCATTACAGAGATTTTGGCTTCTTTTGTATCCGCAAATTTTGCTTCTTTCATGAAAACAGTAGTCAACAACTAGGAGATCATGTAGCCTGATTTCAACTTGGAACTGACAACAAATGAATCAATCATGTCGACCAATCTATTAGAAGGGTTGGGGATTGTGATAATTTTCTCACATCTTTGCTTGAAGGCTAAAAATATGAAAAATGTCAAATGATTGTCTTTGCACTTCATTCGGTGGTTGCAAGTTCAATTTTCCGAATTCTTCTTTTCTTTTCAATGTATACATTACCGACTTATGGGTTGGATTAGCATGTAGTTGGGTTTAACATTTCTCTTATCAATAATAGAAGTTTCTCTTATCCAGAAGAGACTGTGGATGTCCCACTTGCGGTCCTCTCTGGATTGTTGAGCTCCGTTCCCTACGAGAAATCTAGCGATCTAATTCCATGCACGTCGTAGACATGGCCTCGATTTCGGTCCAATTATTTCTCCCGCCGATGTAGTCCACGTCAGATCTCGGGTTTGTTCCCCAGAGATCGCCGGGTGAATCCCACCCACGATTGAGTTTATTAGATGGAAAAGAAGGAGGGAGAGGAGGAAGGTGGGTGGAAACCTATTTCTTCCCATTACATCAATGAATGCCTTCTTTCCACAGAAAAACACCCATTCCCTCAACCTCTGACAAGCATGGTACGTCCCATCGGTTCCACATCCCACCACCATCTCTAGGGTTTCTGAAAGTGCTGCGAAAAGTTTGCCATATTATCAACTCCCACCAAAAAAAATTAATCCTCTACTTTGTTTCTGAGCCGTCGCATTAACCCCCACCACCGTCGCAGTACCGTGGGCGATATAACCACCTCACGTTTCTACAACTTCATGTGATTAACTAAATTTAATCCCAGTTTAATTGAATTCATACGTGTCCAGCTGCTTGACCTCCCAAGCTCCAACAAAAGGTCAAGCGAGCGTGGTTTTTGGTCGGTTCTTTTTGTGGGTCGGTTCTTTTTGTGGGTCATATGCCTAAATGCTAGGGACGGTATCTTTTTGTTTTTTTTAGAGTAAACGGTGGGCACAAAAAATAGTCCCCCGTATTTCATTGATAAGTAGTCAATGAAAACAATCTTGAAATACAACTGAAAGCGATATAATCCTCTCGAGCTGTATAACTTCAAAGCACACACAGGTGTAAGGAGACGATAGATATAGCTACAGTATCTTTTGAAATGTATGCATGCAGATCAGGTTCAGTTAATCGATCATCGGCCCAATCTCGACCTTTGGCTGCGACTGAAGAATTGGGATTGATGTTGGCTTCTTTACTTGTTTTTTGGAGTAGGATTTTTATTCGTGCGCTCAATGCCACAACATTATCTGATTTTATCTGATCTAGTTTTTGAAATGAATGACTTAGAGATTTTTCCTTTTTTAAGGCAGGTGTTTGGAATTTTGGACAATAGAACAAGAGAATTCCATGTTTTATGCTTATCAAGATCGGGATAAGAATTTAGTATCTGGAAAGAAATTATGGGAATATCTTACATTTCCCTTTTCTAGATAGGCAATTTTTTGAAACATACAAATTTAAAAATAATTCAACTGACCTCCAAAAAAAAAAAAATTCAAAAATCGACCTCTAAGACGTCACGTCGGCGGCATGGCATTTCGCCCTGCCAACGTGGCGGCCACGTTGTGGAGGTCGGTATTTCTATGTTCGAGATTGATAATTATGGACATACAATTTACTTTTTTTAATTGGTTTTCTTTGTCTAATGTTGCCAACCCCGAACGGAGCAATTTTATTCCTTTTAACTTTTTTATTTGTCCGGATGTGCCAATCCCGGACAAAGATAGCTTGCTAAAAAAATATTCTTTAGATTAGATTAGAGTTGAGAGATGGATGAATGATCACCAATCCTCTGGTTTGTTAATCAAATGTAATCTAAACTAATATAAAACTAATATAAAATCAATCCTATGTCACAACAACAACATGAAGCTCCTCCTTCCCCCCTCTTCTTCCCTCGCTGCATCTCCAACCTCACATCACAACATCACTGCTATCCTCACCTTCGACAACTCGACCTTCGACTCTGCAAACAACAACTTCATCCACACCCTCGTCTCTGCCCTCATCCTCAAGCCGACGCCATCGACCTCCTCGAACCGAAACCTGATCATGGCTCACCTCCTGACTGACTCAGCTTCGCATCGGCCAGGTCAGGTCTCGATGGGGTTGAGGGTGAAGCCGATGGAGGGGCAGGGGCATGCCATTGTTGGAGAGCACATCGGGCCAGATGATGTGGGGGCAGTTTTGGTGACGGTGAAGGCCGTGGAGGAGGTGCTTGTGATTGTTGTTGATAGAAGAAAGATGAGAGTTGAGAGAAGCTTGGCCATAGTAGCTTGGAGAAAGGATGAAGGAAAGAGAAGAAAAAGAAGGGCCAAGGTGAAAGTGAGGGGATTCATCTTTAATTTAAAAAGAGTTTGGGGAGAGATCTCTAAAAGTGAAAGAGACAAGTGTAGAAGTTTGAGTATGGGTGAAAGAGTAGAAGAATGTGAAGAGGATCAAATCATAAATTTAATCTCTTTATCTGGGTTGGCAACCCTGGACAAAGAAAAAGTAATAAAATAAAATAAAATATCTTCGTTCGAGATTGGTGTAGTGGTTAGTTCCCAACTTCCTTGAGATCTAGACGCTTGTCCATCCAGCCCCATGTTGATCACGCAACACGTGATTTTATTCAAAATCTCCAGAAGAAACCTGAAATCATTCAAACTCCGAACAGATAAAGCGGTTAGAAGAACAAAAAAGAGTCGATCATGAGCGCCCTTACCTCCAAGCTAAATCTGAATTTGAATCCGATGGTTACGCCTCAGGAACAACCACATTGACAGCTGGGCAAAGGCCACTGGATAAAAGACGAACACTTTTATTTTAATTCAAATAAGGATGTTTGGCTCTAACAGCCTCCATGATAAGCAGATAAGATAAGATATTTAGTTAGATGAGAATCTTATAACCTCATCCAAAGACAGCCACTGTATAAATAAAGAACCCCCTCCAACAAGAGGGGGCGATCAATTCTCAGAAACCCTAGCACTAGAGATCAGGAGGCCACCGTAGTGAGCTTCCACAAATTATAGTAGAACTCTCTTCGTGATTTTTTTCCTTTTAGGTTTTCATATAAATCTCTGCGTGTCTTCTGATTTGATCTCTGCAATTTATTATTTAATTTCTTATAAATTGGTGCGTGAATAACTCCTCATGTAATTGCCACTGCAATTGGTGCGTTCATTAAGATCTTTGAGTCCACACTCATAAGTTCTCCCCATCCAATACCCTGACCTTTCCTCAAAATAACCTCACACTATTGATATGGCTCCACCAAGGAAGAACGTCTCTCAGGTTACAACCACTACCCCCACCGCTCCAAAAGAAAGGGGAAAGCTATCGAAGCTATCGAGCCTGCGAGTCGTCGAACCAACTTATCTGACGTCCACGTCCATGACGATAAAGATTCTCACTCTTCCTCTGCCTCACCGCGGGATGCTAGTTGTTGAACCCGAGCCCCAGCGCACCAACGAACAACTCCTCCAGATGATTTCAAGCCTGCAGAAGCAGATGGGGGATCAACAAGCTGAGATAATTCGACTCCATGAGATAACTGCTCTTCAAAAAGGCGCAACAGCTGGTGTCCAAACACGACTAATCAAACAAATCGATACACTAAGGAAGTCATTGTCTTCCATATCGCAGAAAAAGAGCTCAGACTCCCCTGTCACCACAACATGACAAGAAATCCGCGCAATCCACCGACAACACAAAACCGATCTGAGACTCACGACAATGATGAGCGCTCCGAGGACCCAAAGCGTCCTCGAACCCCTAAGATCCCTCGCATTAAGGATATCGCGAATCTAGTCCGAAGGGGCTCAACCAAGCGGGCCAGCAATTTTTGAAAGGAATGGAGAACATCGAGCTGAGGCTCTCTTACTTACCACTGTCGGAGGAAATCACCTCACTCCATTTCCCGAGAAAGTTTGTGATGCTCACCTTCGACCACTACTCGGGAGCCTCTGACCCCTCCTTCATCTTTATCAATTCCAGGATAAGATAGCAGTCTACGCTCATGACGACCTCCTCCTATGTCGGTCGTTCTCTTTCAATCTCAAGGGTGGTGCCGCTTACCATTGGTTTTACTCACTTTCAAAGAACTCCCTCCAAAGCTTTAAAGATGTAACTGACGCCTTCTACTACCAGTTTATTTCTCAGAGAGAGTTACAGAGGAATAGTAACCATCTCCTCACAGTGAGGATGAAATCAGGGGAGAGCCTTAAGAACTACATCAGCTACTTCAAGAGTCAGATGGCATTGGTGTACAATTGCAATGAAGATGTGGCCATCGTAGCGTTCGTCAGTGGATTGCAAGTCACCCACTCATTCTATAAGAATCTGGTGAAGAACAACATCACCAAGATGAGGGACATCCTCGTTTGAACGCAAAAGTACATGCAAATGGAGGAAGCAACGCGGGGTGCTACCAATCCCCCCCTAAACAAGGGTATGAGGGCAAAAAGTCTAAGGAACAAGTTCCCCTCGAGGAATACCCCGAGTCACAGTTCCGCCGTGGTCCACAAACCGCCACGACACATGTACGAGTTGAGCACGGATGATGCTGCAGAGGCCAAACTAATTCCATTCCTGCTCTCCATCGACCACGTGTTTAACGCCATCAAAGACCAACGCAGGATCAGGCGTCCTATATGACCGCTTATAGAACCCAAAGGGATCAGGATCTCGAGAGTACTGCGCCTTCCACGATGGGGTGGGTTACCCTACCATCAAGTGCCGAACCCTCCGACGACACCTCCCAGATCTGGTTAATCAGGAATATCTCTGAGAGTTCATCCTCAATCCGTAACAGCCTTCAGAGACTAAGATAAAAAGGGAGCCCCCATGAGATATCCAGGCCGGCAGCTCCCTTATCCAGTATCGGGAGGTGAATGTGATCGTTGGCACCTCCCCACAAGAGGTTGCCACCACGAAGGAAAGGGTCATTTACGTTAATGATGCTCGGAGAGATAACTAGCCAGCGATATTGATGAGCCTACCTTTGTCACTAGGCAATCCCATTTACTTCTTGGAGACTGAAGCCTACGCCATGCACTTTTCGCACAATGACAGTTTGGTCATGACAATGCATATCAATTGTTGCCAAATTCAAAAATCTTGCCGAATTTAAAGATCTTGGTTGACAAAGGGAACAATGCTAACATTCTGTACGGATACGCCTAAGATCGGATGGAGGACACTTCCGAGTTGGCTCGAAAAATGATTCTTCCTTAGATCCAGTCACTTCTCTATGAATTTAACATGAGCGAGGCGCGCTCGCCGGGAACAATTATGTTTCCCGTCCGAGCGGATCCATACAATGCTGCACAGAGTTTTGCGTCCTTGACGTCGAATCTTCCTACAACGCAATCCTTAGGAGGCCATAGATTCATATGATGAGAGCAGTCCCGTCCACCTATCATCAACTTCTGAAGTCTCCCACACAGAAAGGAATGGCTAACATAAAGGGTGACCAGGTGATAGCCTGAACCATAGCCGCAGTAGCCCGGAGAAGTCCGGCTAAATGACAAAGATCTTCCGAGCAGTCTCCGATAAAGATTCCCCTATGGATAAGAAGCAAATAAGAATTGATGACCGATAGCAATTACAAAAAGACGAAATCCAAGACACCAACTCTCATGCCGAGTCGGAGGATCCAGACCCCGACTCACCTATCGAGTCGAAAGACTCGGACAGCATGATCGAAAAGGAAACCTGAGTCCTTTCTTGTAAATTCACATCATCCAGAGTAAGTCCTCCGAATTGTCTCGAAGCTTCATCCTCAAGGGAACACCTTATTCAAAAGTTCTTGTCCGACAACTTGAATGTATTCGCTCGGGCTCCCTCCAATATGCCTAGAATCGATCCCAGTACTATCCGCCACAAGCTCTCCATCAAGGCGAACGCCAAGCCAGTAAAGAAGAGGCCATGGAGAATGAATGAGGAATGGAGTTGGGCCATTAGCGATGAAGTTGACCGCCTATTACAAGTCAGCTTCATCCGAGAGACCTTTTACCCCGACTGGCGCTCTCCAACCCCGTCCTAGTGAAGAAGAAGAATGGCAAGTGAAAGATCTGCATCGACTTTACTAATCTCAATGAAGCTTGCTCAAAAGATAGCTTCCCCTCCTGAGGATCGATCAACTAGTAGAAGAAATGGCGGACCATGATCTCCTCAGCTTCATAGACACCTAATTTGGATACAGCCAGATTAAGATACACCCACCAGACAAAGACAAGACTGCTTTCACTACTAGTCGGAGAATCTATTGCTACAAGGTGATGTCCTTTGGACTCAAAAATGCCGGTGCCACCTTTCAGTGCTTGGTCAACAAGGTCTTCAAGGTTTAATCGGGAAAATGATAGAGGTGTACATCGACAACATGTTGGTAAAAAGTATAGTGCACACGGATTACCTCCAACATCTAGGAGAAGCATTCAACCTCCTATGAAAATACAAGGTAAAACTCAACCCTAAGAAATGAACATTCGGGGTTGGCTCCGGAAAGTTCTTAGGGTACCTGGTTACTCAACGAGGTATCGAGGCCAACCCCAACCAGATATCCCCCATCTTTAATATGAGGTCGCCCATATACGTGAAAGAGGTACAAATGTTGAACGGACATCTCACTGCCTGGAACCAATTCAGCCACTTCACAGACAAATACAAACTCTTCTTCCAAGCCTTAAAAAAAGCGAGGGTGATTTTCGTTGGAACAAAGAATGTGAGTCAGCTTCCAAAAGTCAGAAGAAATATCTGGTTTCACCACCACTCTTGTCCAAGCTGACCTTGGAGGAGATGGTGTTCCTTTATCTAACCGTCTCAGAGTCAGCCGTGAGCGGAGCCAAATTCGGGAAGAAGAAGCATGCAGAAGCCGATATATTACGTCAGTTATTCCATAAATGGACCACAAACCCTATATCAAAGGCTAAAAAGTTAGTGTTTGCTCTCTTCATCATCTCGAGAAAGCTCAAGCACTACTTTCAAACTTTTCCGATCATAGTACTCACAGAGCAACCCCTAAGAAGCGTTATAAAGAACGCAGAAGATATTGAAATGGGTATCGTAAGGGAGACTCTATGGACTCAGATTCGAGCCAAGGACAATAATCAAAGGGCAGGTCTTGGCGGATTTTATTGCTGACTTCACCCCAGGAGCCACGGAGCAATGTCATTCGCCAGAAGGATGGATTCTGAATGTAAATGGATCTTCAAATAACATGGGGGCAGGAATCATATTGTCCTTACCACTTCAGAATGATCTATCATCGAGCAGTTCTTTACCCTCGACTTCCCAGCCTCCAACAACAAAGTCGAGTATGAGGCAGTCCAAGCCAAACCCCGAATGGCAACCAAACTCGGGGTCACAGGGCTTGAAATTTAATGTGATTCTTTACTAGTAGTTAACTAAGTCAGCGGGGAATAAATCATAAGGGATGCTCAACTGGCAGAGTATCTACAATTGGTTCTCATGCTAAAATCTAAAATCCATCGATGAAGCTTCAAATGGGTCCCCAGATCTGAAAACAATCACGCTAACTCATTTTCCAACCTAGGGGCAGCCACAGAGTTTCAATTCAGATAAGAGATTTTCGTCGAGTACATTGCCAACCCAAGCGTCCACAGACCGATTGGAGAGGTCATTCGCCTTAATACTTTGCCAGGATGAAGGGATCCTATCATTGCTTATTTGAATGATGGGTCCCTCCTCGATGATAGAGCGGAGGAACAAAAGCTTCTACACTTGGCCATCAGATACACGCTCCTCGGAGATGTCTTATACAAGAAATCTTACTCCAAGCTTCTTGCCGACCCCTACATGAGGTGCCTCAGGCCAGACAAGCTCGGACAGTGATGCACGAAATCCATGATGGCGACTGTGAAAACCATTCGAGAGGTCGTTCTCTCACCCATAAGGTCATCAATCAAAGGTATTACTTGCCCAACATGTTCAATGACGTCAATGATTACATGAAGAAATGCTCGGAGTGTCAAAGATTCGCCCCAGCATTAAACAGACCGAGTACCAACCTCCACACTTTGTGAAGTCCTTGGCCCTTCATGCAATGAGGCTGGACGTGGTTGGTCCACTCTCCTGAGCACAGCCTCAGTTGCGATTTCTATTAGTAGCCACCGACTACTTCACCAAATAGGTCAAAGTGGTGCCACTCTCCGAAGTCATTGGTCAACAGATTATCAAGTTTTTTGGCAGAACATCGTGTGTCGCTTCGGACTCCACCACACCATTATATCCGACAATGGGACAAATGATTAGTTTGCCATTTTGCATTCGCATATCGCATTTTTCAACTGAGTTATGAATAAAATATCGCTTCTGAATTATGTTTTGGTCTATTTTGCAGATAATCAAAAGTTCAAGAGCAAAATCAGAATAAGAGCCTAATTAAACCCAATTTTGGGTACCTAAATCTCATTACTTAGAGGCCAAGCTAGAGAGCTTCTAGAAGATATATTGATCCAGAAGTTGAACACGAATTTGAAGAAAATCAGATCCAATTTACCCAAATACAGAACCATCTAGAAGGTCCTCGCAGTTGGACGGAGCCACGAAGCGAAACCAGGGACCTGGATCCCTGGTGTTGCCGCGAAAATGTGGTGTGGCCTCGTCTCGCCTTCCAGACTCTTCTTCTGTCGATAGATACTGCAAGTTTGGGTCAAAAATGGTGAGAAATGAGCGAGTAGGCTATGTTTTCTCTCTTCTAGTTGTAGAGTAAGATTTCTTCTCTTTTCTTTTATATTTTTTCTTTCTTTTTTTAGATCTTGTCGCAGAGCTGAGTTGATTCTGAAGGGAGAGAGAGATATTGATGTAACAGAGAGTAACAATGTATGTAAAGATGTCTTCTTTTTCTCATTTGTAATCTTCTCCATCTTCTACATGATGCTTAGCTAGTTTTCTTATCATGACAATCTAGCTACTAACCACTAACTAGCTAATCGCTTATTTGATACTCCACATAAAACTAATAACCTCTACTAGGCATTGCTCTTGCAAGAGTCATTGATGGTTCATGATGAAGGATTCTAACCTATAACATTCTAATATCTAACTCACTAACAAGCTAACATGCAATGTTCACTTTATTTCATGCTTCCTCTATTGTACTTTTGATGGATTAATGGTAACTTGCATTTGTTGGTTGAGTGTGTATGTAAAAAATGATCTCATGAACCATGCCTTGAAAAGCTCTTGAAGAAACTAAGGACTAGTGATGGCCAAGAGATCAGCAATCGCACCATCCTCGATAGCTTGTAAAAACCTGAATAGAGCAAAGGGCAAATGGGTTGAGAAACTCTCCAGGGTGCTCTGGGCCTACAGGACCACCATTCGCGTCCTGACGGGCAAAACGCTATTCTCATTGGCATATGAAATAGAAGCAATCATCCTAGTCGACATCAGCATGCAGAGACTCCGTGTAGAAGGGGTTGATCGCAAGCAAAATGATGCACAACTCTGTCTGATCCTGGATCAGTAGGAGAAAAAATGATAGCAAGCCCATATCCACATCACAGCATACCAATAGCATACCCGAGTCGCACACCACAAGAAGGTGAAGATACACGACTTTCAAATCGAAAACTGAGTCCTGAAGCGCGTTATTTTAACTATACAATAGAAAGATCAAGGGAAGATCGGACCCAACTGAGAAGGTCCTTGCACCATCATCACTCAGGGAGGCAAATATTCATACACCTTGGCTAATCAGAATGGGAAGATCCTCAAGAAACAATTAATTTTTTTCATTTGAAACGATACTATGTATAAAATCATGTAATATCCAACGAAAAGATTATGCAAGTTTCCTCATTTTTGAGTCTTTGTACCTTCTCTAAGTACGATAACTACTCCTCGGGTCTACCCCTCTGAGAGTCTCCTGAAAGATAGAAGCTCATTCACAATGATGGCTCAGAATCTAGCCTATCCAGGTTCTTCCCTGACGGCTACCCGAGCCAGTAAATAACCTATACGGGTCCTACCCTAACGGCTACCCCTCGGAAAGTCTCCTAAAATATGAAAATTCGCCCACAATGACCGCTCGGAGTCCAGCCTATACGAGTTCTACCCTGACAACTATCCGATCCAGTCAACAACCTATATGGGTCCTACCCTGACGGTTACCCATCGTATTGTCTCCTTAAAGATGGAGGCTTGCCCACAATGACCGCTCGGAGTCCAGCCTATACAGGTTTTACTCTGATGGCTACCTGAACTAGTCAACAACTTATACGAGTCTTACCCTGACGGCTACCCCTCAGCGAGTCTCCTAAAAGATGGAGACCCGTCCACAATGACCGCTCGGAGTCCAGCCTATACGAGTTCAAACCTGACAGCTACCCGAGCCAATCAATAGCCTATACGGGTCCTACCCTGACGGATACCCCTCGGGGAGTCTCATGAAAGATAGAACCTCGCCCACAATAACCATTCGAAGTCTGTCCTATACAGATTCTACCCTGACGGCTACCCGAGCCAGTCAACAGCATATACGGGTCGTACCTTGATGGCTACCCCTCGGAGAGTTTCCTGAAAGATGAGGCTTGCCCACAACGATCGTTCGAAGTCCAGCCTATATGGGTTCTACCATGACAGTTATCCGAGCCAGTCAACAGCCTATACGGGTCTACCCTGATAACTACTCCTTGGAGAGTCTCCTAAAAGATGAGACGCTCGCCCACAATGATCGCTCGAAGTCCAACCTGTTCAGGTTCTACCCTAACGGTTACCCAAGCCAGTCAACAGCCTATAAGGGTCCTACCTGATGGCTACCCCTCGGAGAGTCTCCTGAAAAATGGAGGCTCGCTCACGACGACCGTTCTGAGTCCAGCCTATACAGGTTTTACTCTGATGGCTACCCGAGCCAATCAGTAGCCTATACGGATCCAACCCTGACGGCTACCCCTAGGGGAGTTTCTTAAAAGACGAAAGTTCACCCACAATGACTCCTCGATAACATAACTCCAAGGTGGAGATATCCCCCACTCAGAGGCAAGCTCGAGCCAAACTCTGTTGCAAGGGTTTCCCCTCTCGAAGGCTCAAATTCATAGTTGGTATTTCTCCCACTTGGATATAAAACTTGCAAGTGACTGCTATAGGACAAACACCACTCAGGAACCACACTCCAAACCATTCCAAACAAAACAATCCAAGCAATATCCAAACATTTTCATTTCAATTCATTGCTTTATTACAAAGTTTTTCCAATCACATCTATTTAAATACAAGCTTGGTTACATCTTACAAGAGTAATACAAGACCGATCACATGTTCATATCTTGCTTAGAAAAAAAGCAGATACAATTTCTTCCAAAACGTCCACGACAGCATCCCAGATGCGACTCCTAAACAAACAATCCACCATTTTCGCCGGGGGGGGAGGCAACGCTGAGAACTCCCAGGAAGATGCTAGCATTGAAGATCGATCACGTCCCAGACTGCAGACTAAAGCCTGCGAGATAATGAGGATACTGACACCAAGCTCGTAACTCCAAAGATGAACTCGGAGTGAAGCCAGGCGAAGTTACGGCACTCAATAGAAGAACAGATGACAAGCCCCCAGGATCTGAACCATCGTCAATCACGCCTTGCACTCCCCCCCCTTCACTAACCTGCAAAGTAGGAAAGGCGTTGAGCCCCAAATTCAACCTGTCCTGATCTGATCAAAGATTAGACAAACAAATCAGGCAGCAGCAATAGCCCTGTTGTCATGAAAACTGACTTTTCTAGACGAGCCCATCACGAAACTAACTTTTCTCGATGGAAGAACTCTTGAACATCAGAAGCGCAGCAACCGTCTCCATCTTCTTCCTCTCCTTCCTCCACTGGACAAAGAAGAAAGAAGATATCACCGCCAACTAACAATGCGAAATTTTGAAAGAAAGGAGTTTTCAAGAAGAAGCACAAACCCCCCCTGAAGTTTTTCCCCTATTTATAGAGGGAAGGAAGCCCAAGCATCCATCATTCAAATTTCAACTCCTAAGGTGACGAGAGAGATACCTTCAAACCTCAGAATTTGAAAAGTCACCGGGTTAAAAGCCTGCACGTGTCGCGATGAATCGGATCTGATCCATCGCCCTTGACTCGCAGCACCTACCTCGATCGCTGCTCCCACCTCGATCTTTGTGCCTCTTCGATAGGTGATGGTTACCTGACCGACGGTGTTGCGGATCAGACGCGCACTTAAAATTCTGCCAGCCTGTAGAGGTACACTAAAGAAAGACAAAATTTGAAGTGACACAGACACTTCAAGCCCACGCTCAAGGGGTCTGCTCCCATCCTTTTCCTTCGGAGCCCCGGGGGCACGTAACTCTCGGGGAAAAGTTCCCGACCTCTTTTCAAGGAGAAAAGCAGAAGGGACATTTGTAGTGGTCAGTTTCCGACCTCTCTGAGATCTCAACGCGTGTCCATCCACCCCATGTTGATCACGCAACACGTGACTTTATCCAAATCTCTAGAAAATCTTGATTCCATTCAAATCCCAAATAGATTAAGCGGTTAGACGAATAAGGATAGAGTCGGTTATGAGCGCCCTAACCTCTAAGTCAAATCTGTATTTGAATTCGGCAGCTAGACCTCGGGATTTTTCTCAACCACAATGATAGCTGGGCGAAGACTACTAGATAAAGACGAACACTTATCTTTTAATTCAGATGAGGACGTTCGGCTCTAACTTCCTCCATGATAAACAGTTAAGATAGGATAAGATATTCAGTTAGATGAGAATCATGTCACCTTATCCATGCACAATCGCCTGTATAAATAGAGAACCCCCTCCATTGAGAGGAGAACGATCAATTAATCCCAGAAATTCTAGCATTAGAAATTAAGCGGTCACCAATGTAAGTTACCTCAAATTATAGTGGAACTCTCTCTGTGTGATTTTTTCCTTTCGGGTTTCCACGTAAATCTCTACAATTTATTTTTTAATTTCTTGCAAATTGGTGCTAGAATTAACTACAACATTTGGCAACCTCGGACAAAAAAAAAAAATAGTTCAAAAAAGATTAATCTCTTTGTGCGGGGTTGCCAACTCCTGGCAAAGAAAAAGCTAAAAAAAAATAAAATTGCTTTGTCCCCGGACAACGGAAAAGATAAAAATAAATAAATAAATTCTTCGTCTAGTATTGCCAACCCCGGACAAAGAAAACCGACCTCACGCCGGCGAGCGATGCCACACTGGCGGCGCGAAACGACATTGCGCCGACGTGACATGTCAGATATCGATTTTTGAAATATTTTGGGGACAGTCGAGTTTTTGAATTATTTTTTAAAAAAAAAATGTATATTTCAAAAAAGTTGCCCTTTCTAGATTGAAGGTACGGTTGCAACAAATCTTAGGCCTAAAAGGCTACATCCGAAGCGCAAAGCCACTCATCCACCAATACACAAGAAACGAGTTAGATAACTGTAAGAATACATATATT
Organism: Agave tequilana; assembly: GCA_038442645.1. Classification (NCBI taxonomy): domain Eukaryota; kingdom Viridiplantae; phylum Streptophyta; class Magnoliopsida; order Asparagales; family Asparagaceae; genus Agave; species Agave tequilana. The sequence goes on along the minus strand of JAVJIF010034216.1, from coordinate 50,230 downwards.
TGTTACGATCGCTAGTTACTGGACAAGCCCCTTGTCATGCATCCGACACGTTATTTTACAGAATTAATTGATCTATCAGACCTCGGAGTAGATTGTTCTTCATTTTGGACCAAAATTAGCAGTGTGGAAGAAGCCGAGAAATATGAAGATAATTGTGTCCTAAACAATGACACTGCAACTACAGACGCCCTTTCCCTCACGTTCACGACAGTGGAAGTCAGTCGCCAACAAAGATGGTCACCACCTGGAACCCAACATGCACGCTCGTTTCCAATTTCTTTTGTTCTCCCATAACACGTGTCGGGTGTTTAATTGCTCGTCGCTCTCTCTCTCTCTCGTTCCTCAACTGGACACAGAGAATGAGATGGACACAGAGCTTTCTTTATGTGGGGCCCACTGCTAATAGAATATGGGGACGACACTTACTTTACATGTGGTCATAAATTTCCTTCGCGAGTCTCCTTCGTTTTTTAGTTTTTCTATTTTCTTTTAACGAAGGATTATAATTGAGGATGATAACGGGGCGAAACGAGCAAAGAACAGGTCCGACCCGGAGCCAAATTTTCACAGCCGCTGTGTGGGCCGACGCCAGCCCAGTTTCAAGGAACTAAGCTCCAATTCGACACCTATGGGCTTTGGGTAGCCCATTATTCATTAACATGCAACTGAGCATTTTAACGGGTTGGAACCAGGGATGATATTGGGCTAGAGCCTGGTCCAGCCTAAAGTAACCTCACCTCCTGGTGCAAAATATTTGGGACAAAAATTTGGAACCCAAGAGGTGGGATGATAATGGATTCGGGCAGGCCCGCTGGAACCCCGGCCCGGCCGGAAAAAAGCCCGAGCCCAGCCCAGCCCTTGCCCTTGCCCTTATAAAAGCCAACGAGATTCTCTCTCTCTCACTCTCTCTCTCTCTCTCTCTCTCTCTCTCTCTCTCTCTCTCTATCTCTCTCTCTCTCTCACTCCCCCCCCCCCCACACTTTCGTAAGCCAGACACGCTCATCTCTCGCGCTAGAGAATTACGCACGTGAGAGAGAACTTGAAGAAAGGAAAACAAGCAGGGGAAAATAAGGAAAGACTGTTATGGTCGGCACGAAAAGCCCAAAGGCCAGCCCTCTCTTGGCCTAAAGGCCCAAGGGTTTAGTTACATGGCTGCTTAAATCCCGAGGGGCGGAGCTAGGGCCTAAATGAAGGCCCTGAAAATTTTCGGGTCAGGGTCCGGGCTCGATCGGGCCCTGCAGCCCCGGGCCTCGGGCTGGATCGAGCTGACCCACGGACTGATCCAGCCCCGACCCATTACCATCCCTACCTTAGCTCGCCCCTAGCAGCCTTCAGCGCCTTAGGCCCGGGGCCCTTGTGGTCTTTATTTGGACCTTAATATTATTTAAAAATTAAATAAATTTATATATATCTATATTTTTCTGAGTTATTATCTCAAATATTTTCTAAGACTAAGGGCTTTTACTTTAACTTTTAAGATTTTAAAAATTATAGGATAATACTAAATTTTAGATTAGGCTATTTTGGGCCAAATTGGTTGGGTCCGCGGGCCTACCCAACCCACTACAATCCCCAATTATATCTTAATATTATAACCACAAATCCTTTGATTGAATTCTAATTTGATGTAGCTCACATGTGATCTAACCATACATTTATATCCTGATCTTAAAATAAATTTTAAATTAAAAAATAGCATTTATTAGATAGAGAACCAAGAACTCAAGATATGAATCCCTCTTCATGATTACACATCTAAAATTACTCACTATCATTAATCTCTCTCTCTCTCTCTCTCTCTCTCTCTTCTCTCTCTCTCTCTCATGATGTCATCCCACATGTCAAAAAATGTGAAATAAAAAACGTTAGAATACCCAAAAAAAATCTAACCATTATTTAAAACTAAAAAAATTTAGAGAAAATGGAAGCCAAAAGAATTTATTCCCAACCTTGTGAGTGCTAGAATGCCCATCACCACTAGATCAAAAAACAATCTGCATGGCTGTAATTAGCCTTCTCCTTTTGACCGAAAACGGATATTGCCACCCCAAAGAATGGGGACAGCACCTCCAGCCACCCACCATTTTGATTAAAGCACCCCCACAAACTTCAAAATGCCAAATTGCCCTCCTCCGCCTCTCCCTCCTCCCTCTACCACGGTCATCCCCCGCCCGTCCTTCCACTGCCTCCTCGCCCCGCGCCTCCCTCACCGTTCCCCATCTCCCCAGCGACCTCCCTGTCATCCCCCTGCACACATCCCTCCGATGGGATGTGGGGCTCGCCATCGTTCACCGGAAGGAGGAGCGCCGTTCACCGGAGAAGGAAAAAAGACAAGGAAGAAGAGGGAAAGATGTTTTGGTTTTTTTCGAAAAATAATTATGTCCAAAAATATAATGTCACACTTATAATATTTTGTGGATGCCTTCTGTCAATTTTTTGGGTTGCAATATCCTTCCTTATTGATGATCAGTCAAAGAGAATCTTTTTCCACACTCAAAAACCAAAAGATCAGTATTTTTTACTAAATTTATACTTACATTAAATTAACAGTAGCAATAGCCCCCAATCAGGTACCCTATTTCCCAAATATATGACCCACGGTGAATCAACGAGCTGAGTCAACTTGATCTGAGAATCATCAATACAGGAACATTAGTAATGTCTTCAGCCAAATTTCATAAACAATGGTGAGATCAGAGAACTGTCTTCAGCCAAAATTTTAACACCTCAGTCTTGACGTATCCAACCGTAACACTGAAAACACAAAAAATATAAGTCAATTTGACTGAAAATGCAATTCATGCATATCAACGAGTAACTGAAGATATAAGTTACAGAGAATGCAGAGTCTCTCAGCTCAATATTTATATTATCTGCAGTAGACCAATACGTTGCAGTAGTAATAGAAATTCACGAATCATCATCGCAGACAGCTCCAATGTAGCGAGTCGCAAATTCCTGGAAGAATCATCGTTTCCCTAAGACAAAAGATTGCTAACACTTTCCAACCAGTTGATTCGTTAACGTTGTTTCGTTTATGAAGAGGCTGCGAGCATATCTGCAGCATCTGTCCTTGCCAGTTTCCATCCATAAACAGTGAATCTAACATTTCTCTGAACTAAGAAACCAATGATAGTATTTGAGATGTCTGGAGATGGCCGTGATGGAGTTCCTGGCAACAATAGAACCAATCAGTAGATGATCACGACCCGTTGGCGGAAAGCTAAACGATGGATCTCGAATGCCACCCCATATCGTCCTGGAAATAAAATGTGTGTCAAACATCAGAACTTAATCATAATTTATTTGCAGTAAATCCAATTCATGGAATGATGAAATCATAAGTTTTCTCTATGTCAATTTTAACCACCAGGAAATTGGCCTCATTTTGTGTCATGTCGCATTCGTACTTAGTTACGTATTCAAATTCTCGATCGTATTTTTTGATTTACTTCTTGTATTTGTTTTTGTTATATGAATATTTATGCGACTTGCATTGGATCTGGATTCGTGAACTCGGAATCAGCCCTAGTCTGAACCGAGGACCTGATTCTAGAGTATTACTCGATTTGGTCTTTTCAATAGTCAGATTTGACCGATTTCAGTTTCATACATAGTTTTCTAATATTTTAGATTTTTTTTAAATTTTTCTGAATTAAATTGTAAAATCTTCAAAATCGGTATCACTGGTGCTGCCGATCGATTCTCGGATTTTAATTTACTAACGGAGTTGAATTTTTAGAAACTACTTTCATATTATTTCTTAAAATCATATTTTCTATCTAAATGCATTTTTGAAAATTTTTCTGATATTATCAAAATTCCACCTGATTTGGTGTCAGCCAGTATTGCTGGTCGATTCTAGGATTTTTAGTTTACAATCGGAGTTGAGTTTCTAAATTCCACTTTCATATTGCTTCCTACAATCAGATTTCCTCCTTTAATGTATTTTCTGATATTTTTCTAAATTTAGCGAAATTTAACCGGATTTGGTGTCGACCGGTATCGCTGGAAGATTCCAAAATTTTTAATTTGAAAATAGGATTTTATTTCTAAAAACCAATTTCATATATTCCTCAAGATAATGTTTTCTATTTCTGAGAATTTTTGAAGATTTTTCAGAATTTATCAAAATCTGACAAGCTAGTGTAGACTAGTATCGACGGTTGATTTCAGGAATTTTATTTTGAAAACGGAATTTGAATATGATTTTACCATGTATCTTAAAATAATATTTATTACCTTTATGATTTTTTGGAGATCATTCCGGATTACTTCATTTTCCGAGATTTTCTAGTGTTTTCGGTATTTTCCCAGATCTGGAGTATCTACCTAGATATTTTCTTTTTCTTCTTCCTTCTTTTCCCTTTAATTTTCTCCTCCACTGTTTTTCCCTCTATTTTTTCTTTTTCTTTCTTTTTCCCTATTTTTCTCCACCACAAAAATTTCCCTCCCAAAATATTTGCCCCCACTTATTCTCTCTCCTCACCTTCTCTCTTGGTCCAACACATGGACCAGACCCGCGTCTGGGTCCAGACCCGACGCGGGTCTCCCTGCTAGACGCAGGGCTCAGCCTAGACGCGGGTCTTAGCCCCCTCCCCCCCTTTTTTCTATTTAATCTCTCTCTCCCTACCTAATTAATCTCCTTTCTTCTCTAATCTCTCCTTCCTCTCTCTCCTTTTCTTCTCCACTTGGGTGACGACGACCCCAGGCCCGGCGCCGACCCCCTCCGGCGACTCCCCATGGCGGCGGCGAGCCCCACTCCAGCCATCTCCTCCCCTGATTCCTTCCCTCTCCTCCACCTCCAAATTCCTCCACCCATCTCCCAATCCACCACCAAATCACCACCTCCTCCTCTTCAATTACCACCCCTACTCCTTCTCCCTCTTCCCTCTCTTCCAATTTCACTGATTCCATCTCCAATTTCATCATCCCCCACATTCTCCTCCACCACCAAATCCACCCCCATAAAAGAAGATCCACCCCTTTCTCCTCCTTGGGGTGGCCGGCGGCCACCCCTGGCCTGCGCCGGCCTCCAGTGGCCGGCGCCGCCCCTGGTGACCGCCCTGGCCACGCAGCCGCGGTCAGGCTGGGGAGGGCTACGGCCTGGCTGAGGCAGTGTGTGGAGAGGAGGGATGCTGCCCCCCACCTATTTCTCCCTCTCCCCCTGTACTCTCTCCCCCTCCCCCAGTCCTCTCTCTCCCTGTCCTCTCTTTCTCTCTCAACTCTATCTCTGCGTTACCCTCTCTCTCATCTGTCCCTCTTTCTAGCTTTCTCTTTCTCTCTCCTTTCTCTCATTCTCTCTCTAGCTTCCTTTCTTTCTTGATTTCTTTCTCTCTATCTCTTCCTCTTTAACATGACTCTCGCGTTGGGCCACCGGACGCGGAGTTCATCCCCGCGTTCAGGCATTTCCATAATGCGATCTTCGTATTCTTGATATCTGTATAACGCGATACTCGTGTTCTTGTATCAACACGACGCGGGGCTAATGCCCGCGTCCACGTTCTTCTCGTGTTATGGCTTAAACGCGGGTCTCGAACCCTGCGTTTACAGCATCTGCGTAACGTGACTCCCACGTCTACGACCCCCGCGTCTTCATTTTCTCTCCTTCTGGTTCCTTCTCTCTCCTCCCCTATATAATATAATATTTATTATATTTGAACGCGTTCAAGCGTTGGTTATCTGGTGTTCCAGAGTTCCGAATTTCATGGGTATTCGGATGTTTTAGGCCAATGTCCTCGCCTCGTTTTGGGTTCCCCGCTTCGTCGGGTCGACTTGTGTTGTATTCTGTATTTGTATATGTATTCGGTTTTGTATTGGGCTGTACCCTCGTATTTGTATGTGACTGAGTGCCCAGTATTGTACATGTATATGCCTGTGACGAATGTTTGTACTAGGGTAGTTTAATTTCTGCACATATATCATGCCTGTGATATATTTTATTCCGCTTTTATATCATGCGTGGCCGCCCTTCGTGGTCGTTCAGCCTCCGGACTTAACCTCTCAGAGGTTTATTAAAGTCCTCTGGACTTTCTAGCTACGCATGAAAAGTCAGCTCAGTGCTCAGCATTTTACCACTAAACACACTTAGGCGAAACTCTGTCGGATTTGACACTCGCATCTTAAGCCGAGTTGTTCCCGGGTTCCACAAGCGATTAGTGAATAAACACTGTTCGTTGACCTTGTCCCCTTCACTGCTTAGCTCCGCTTGAATGCTCGCTCGCTTACTTCTCCGTTTACCTGCTTGATGATTTAACTATTCTGTTCTTGATGGTTGTGAAGAGTTTAAAACCTATATTTATTCTATTTTTCAAAATACATCGTTAACCTGTATTCATATTGATCCCCTGTATCGGTATCGTTTTCTTGTATTCATACTGATCCCCTTTATCGATATTATTTTTCTGTATTGAAATATATGCTAGTGATATCAACTGTACTTATTACCTGACTGCCATTACCTAACACCTGACTCCTGCATGCTACTACCTGTTCCCTGTTATGAAATCACTTATCACTTGCTACCTGTCATGTTAACACTTCACCTATGATTATCACATTTACGGGATTCTGTACCTGTTATCTTGCATTATATACAATGACATGAATTATAGTACTTATGTACTTCTGTAACTCCTGAACTTGTTATGCTCCTGTAATTCCCGCAAATATAGTAATTACTTAATAATAAACTATAAAAAGAACAACTTACATCGGGTAAGGGAAAAACTGATGGACTTCAAGTGGTGAATATATTTATAGTGGTATTAGATATGTTGTGCAACTCCAATTCCAGATCTACCTGAGGGCCTTTAGGAATTCGAGGGGAGCTCAGACTCCCTATCTCTTGTTATATTCCTTAATGGACATAATATAAGACCCACCTAGCGGCAGGTTCCGCATCAGCACTGGAACATCAGGGCTATAGTCTCGGGTATGTACGGGACCCACTGTAAACATAACACATTGGTTTCATCACCAATTTTCAATAACAACCTCGGCTTACACATATATGAATGTATGTGTGTTGGGATGCTAGGGCACATACCAAGATATATGAGTAGGACGAGTAATAATAATAAAGTATTAATCAATAATAATTTGTTGTGTTTTGCAATTCGGGTTGTATATATTCAAATTATGATAACGTGAGATATACGGTATATAGATGAGGGTTTTTTTTGTTTGGATTATTCCTTCCACATACTTATCTCATGAAGCCGTAATCTAGGTTGTACTGCTGGTTTTGGCGTATTTGCTTTCATAGGGTTTTTATTCGGATTTTTGATTTTACTACTATTATTACTATATTATACATTGCTGGCTTTACCACCTGCGTACTACTTCACTAATCTCCTGCTGTTATCATATTATACACAGACTATCTCTTGCCTGATATGACATTTGTATTAGTGTACTTTGTTGGCCCAAAGGCCTTCCACTCTAGTTTTGATGATGATTAACTCATGTAGTTATGTGTATTAATAATCTTGTGATTTTAGTTTCAGATCATTAACCAAGATATTAGTTGGTGATTAGCTTCAACAAGATGATTTGAAAGCTTTCACATGTTGATTCAAGAGCCCGAGCGTCAAAGATCATATATAGCACTTGCTCGGTGGATCAAGGAGTTTTGGATCGAGTCGGCTTGGAGACGGCGTTCTACAAGAAGACATCGGTACCATAGTTTAGTTTTGAGTTTAGATCCAAATTATAAAGATTAGAATAGTATGATATGCTCAAGTTCACAACACACACGTTTCAAGTTTTGGATATTGGTTTTTCGATTTTTCCGTTTTTAGTTTAACCGATCTTGGTTTACATGAATAGATATTATATCAAAACAAGTTTACATGGTTTAATGTATATAAGATTTGTTCTATATACATGCATGCTTCACTTCCTAGACAAACTTAGTTTTGACATACTTATTCATGTGTTTTATGTTTTGGTATTTTTAACAAAACAAATTTTGGAATTTAAAGTCAAAAACATGAATATGTATATGGTTCTTGTATATTGGATTTCTATCTATATACAACATGCTTCAAAGTGTTAAATATCATGTTTTTGTATTTGGATGAGTTTTGAAAAAATCGGATTTTCATTTAGAAAATTCAAGTTTGGTAAAATACAAGTTTTGATTTTTGGTAAAAATGATAAGTCACAAAAATAGTTCAAATTGCTTGATATTTGAGTTGAAATTTTTATCACATGTTTATATATCAATGCAAAATGATAAAACTATTTTTGGAGATTTTTACAAGATTTAAAAGAATTTTTAAGATTAAAAATTTCATGTTTTTCTGTACCTGAAATGCTGCTGCCAGGCTAGGTTGGTCGACCGGACGGTCGACCGGACCAAGTAGCCGGTCGACCGTAGCGATCGACCGACGTGCACGGATACGTGCACGCTGGCTGCCCCATAGGCCGGTCGACCGCACGGTCGACCGACTGAGAGCAGGTTGCTCTCTGTTTATGCACGGTCGACCGAGCGGTCGACCGGCCAGAGGCCGTTGCTCTCTGGTTCTGGGGACGGTCGATCGCCCGGTCGACCGGTAGCTGCCAGGTCAATTTTGATCGTTGGACGGTCGACTGACCGGTCGACCGGTAGGTCATTTTTGGCAGAATCTGCTGCCAACGGCTATATTTTCTAATGGGCTATAAATACCTCATTAATGGCCAGTTTTCTCTAAGAATTTTTGGGCGAATTTTCTAAGCTTTCTCTAGTGTTTTCACAGCATTCAAAAGAAGTTTTTGGGCTTTAATTGAATAATCTATTTGGTGTTTTTGTTAGGGTTTGAAAAATCAAGAAAAGGGTTTTTGGGAAAAGAATTTTGATTCAACTTCTATATCTTGATTTCAGTTTTTCCCAAAGATTTTCTTTGAGTTTTTGATTTCCATTCCATTAGTTTTCTCCACACTTGAGCTACATCTACTATCTCATTCTATAGGATCTTTGTGTGGGAGAAAAAAATTGTTTGTGGTTGTTTGTTAGACCACCAAGTTGTAAACCCTTCATTTTCTTGGCTTTGTGCCTTTCCCTCATTGTGTTGAGGAGATTGTGCAAGTGGGTTGTATCCCTCAAGTTGTGAGGTGATCCTTGTGTAAGTTTTGTACTAATCCCTCAAGTTGTGAGGTGATTGTTTGTTGGCTTGGTGCTTTGCCTCAAGGAGGAGGTTGTGTTTGTAAGGAGAGGAGTTGGGTACTCCTTGTAATTGTTATTGCCCCAAATTCTCGGTGGAGGTTCCCTTGTGGGAGTCCTTTGTGGACAAGCTAGTGAAGTTCAAATCCTTCTGGGTGAAGGCGGGGACGTAGAGCTGGGTGCTCGAACCTCGAAACATATCTTATTGTTTGCGCTTGATCCCTTGACTCTTACTCTATCTCTCTCTCTCTTTCTTTGTGCATATTGTTATATCATTTACTTGGTTGTGTGTGCATCAATTGTTGTAATTGCAATTAGTTTTTAAATTCCGCATTAAGTTCAATAGATTAGCATAATCACCTATTCACCCCCCTCTAGGTGATTTTTCAATTGGTATCAGAGCCTACGCTCCTGATATTTAGGTTTAACCACCTAGGAGTGAGATATTGTTTTGCTAATCTTCATTTGCATTGTTCATTTGCACACATTTAGCTTGTACTCATGTATAGCCCTCCCATGTTTGATTTTTTTAAACTTGATATTTGGAAGGCCAAAATGAGTAGTCATTTAAAAAGCCTAAGACATCTAGTTTATCAAGCCACTACTAATGAATCCTACCCAAATCATAGCAAGCACAAAAAGGCAAATGCATTACTACTCAAAACACTTAGAGCATCTCTTAATGAAGATCTTTTACATGTGTTTGATCGTTTTGATTCGGCTTTTGCAGTTTGGAGCATATTAACTTCTCCCGAGCTACCAAGAATTATCAACAAGTTGAGAAGATCTAGGAGAGACGAGTCCGACGAGCATTGCCTTATGGTCCAGGGAAGAACTCCCTTGAGGTACAATCGGATTCTCAAATAGATGATAGCTCTAGCTCATATTGCTATGGATGTTTAGAAGTTCAAAATTTGAATGTAGAACTTGCCACAAAGCTTAAAAAATTCTTAGAAAAACATGAACTTTTGAAAAAGAAGAACTTTGATTTAAAAGAAGAAATGAAGGATTTGTGTTCAACTTTTGAATCGGTTTTACAAGAGAAGGAAGAGATTACTAGTGAACGTGACTCACTAAGATCTCAACTAGACCTTGCCCTAAAAGAGATTGATGTTTAAAAAGCAAAAATGATTGTGATAATGTTGTGAAAAACATTGAGGTTTTATCTTCTAAATTGGATTTTGTTTTAAAAGATAACCTTGTTTTGAAAATGAAATTGATTTCATTACTAAAGAATTAGATCTTGTTTTAAATAAAAATAAATCTTTGAAAAAGGATATAGATAATCATGTTTGCCATGCTAGTGTAGCTTCTTCTTCTAGCACACCTATTGCATGCTTCACTTTATCTTCAACTATTCAAAATGATATAAATTTTTGAAGAAAAGTGTTGATTGTTTGGGCTCCACTTTGAGCCAATGTGCTTTGGATCATACACGCTTGGAATCCTTGGTTCGTAAGAAACAAGTTCCATCTTTGCATGCACACCCATCACGGCATACACATGCTTCCCACGGTTACCACCATCACATGTATGCTATGTGTACACTTGTACACATTGTGGTCGTAAGGGCCACCTTGCTAGATTTTGCTATGATCGTTTACATGTTGAAAATTTAGCAAGTAATCTTGTTTGGGTTAGGAAAGATACTAACCCCCGTGGACCCAAAGAAAATGGGTACCAAAGACCACCCCTAAAATTTTTGATGTAGGAGTGGGCTCTCGCATAACGTGTGAGTGTTGGTGCCTTGAAGTGGATGCGTTCCGTGCCTAAAAAAAACAATATGGATGCACACTTTCAAGGGGAGTTTAGTGGAGAGGACCACCATTGGTTTGGAGAACTAGAGAGGTGCCTTCATTGGTTTTGGTATAGATCTCTAACTCCAATTTTTATTTGCATGCTTTCTCATGTTCATTAATTTATAGCATGTCTTGGTTTATTGATTATTATGTTTATGTCATGATAATTAGATTAGTTATATACATGTGTAGTTATTGAGACACCCATGTTTAATATGAATCTATATCTTTGTGTTCTCATCTTGTTTTTAACTAATATGTATGTCCTACATCTAATGCACATGCATATACATAATGATCATATGGATGTTTATGATTTTCATTTTATGCTTCATGAGTTGATTACTTGTTTAGATATTAGTTTTCATTAAGACTAGGATTTATACTTGTACATTTAGTGGGCCACAAATAAATCTTTATATATGTTTGTACTTGAATGCCTATTTGTACCCATTAGATGTTCTAGTATAGTCTAGTTTTGATGATTCATGCATTTTAAGCTTGTATTCTCATTTTGGCTATGTTTTATGATCTTGTGTTTTAACTTCATGTATATGTCCATCTTGTCTAAACTATTGATTATACATATATATCCTTTGAGCCACGTGCCTTCATGCATATACCTTTGTGGACTCATTATGTTTAGGATATGTATGTATACTTTAGTTTGTACATGACATACATATGCCTTGAAGTTTAAATCGTTTTGATAATTTTCATGATTTTCATGTTTTTAGGTAATTTATATTTTTAATGAAAAATTTTAGATTTTCATGTTTCATGTTTAAAGGAATTCCACATGAGCTTAATTGAATATTTTCATGTTGATATGTGTTCACATAACACTTGCTCACTCACTTTGTTAGTTTTCTCATGATTTTGTTTTCATGAGTATGATATGAGCTTTATGGACTTTGAGTGTTTAGTGATCATGTGATTTACATGTTTTTTCATGAAAAATATTTTGTTTGATTCCTTACTTGAAGGATTTCGTACTAGTTTTTTTTTTCATTTAACTAGTTCGTATTCTTCGCTTTGGTAGAGTTTTTCAAATAAACTATATTTTCAAAACTATTTTTGAAAACCCCTACCTTCAAAGGGTGGTTGGATGGGAGATCATGCTCATGTATGCTTTATAACGAAAATTATTTTAAACTTGAACATGATTGGGAGGTTAGGAAATATGATGTATACACTTGATCATTATTGTTATTTCAATTGGTATCATTGAAATTCTTTCAATAGGTATCAATATTGACATTTTTGTATACTCATATTTTTTGTATATGTATGCTTGCACTTCAAAAGGTATCAATTTCAATTGGAATCTAATTTTTCATACATATATATGTTTTTATTTGTGCTTATTATATTCATATATCTTAGAGCGCAAATTTTGATCATGATAAAGCTTGTTGTATAATGACTATCTTGTTTCAATTGACTAGTTTTCAATTGGTATTCATATACAAGCTTATTCATTGTTTCATTTGGTATTTCATAAAAAGGGAGAAAACTTGTATTTCATCTTTCAATTGGTATTTGGATTACTATGAATTTTGCATTCCACTCCCTTACTTTATGACTGAAAATAATGATTTCATTGGTATCTTATGCTTTAAAGAATAATAATTTCAATTGGTATCAAGATTTATGTTTAGAAATTCAAAATTTGTATTGCTTAATTTCAATTGGTATCAAGATTGTTTATTTACAATTGGCATATTATTGTTTACTTATCAATTGGTATCAAGATTTTTTTTTCAATTGGTATAATTTCACTTTTAACTTGGTATCAATGTGCACTTCATTGACATATTTTTAATTGGTATCATATTTATAGTCACCCCTTATTGACTTTGTTTTTGTTTTAGACAAAAAGGGGAGAACATTATTTTAACCCTTTTGTTGATTCCTTGTTTCAAACAAAATGGGAAGAAGAATATATTTTTTTTCTGTTGTGTTTTTACCCCTTTGTTGATGATTGACAAAAAGGGGAGAAGAATTTGAGTTTATATATGCATATTTATTCATGATTATGTTTTTATTAAGTTCATTTGGTATCAAAGCATTATTTATAGAACATGTTTATTTTTGATATCAAGAGCTTGTAAAAGAGATCATTAGTTTCGTTTTGCATATATTAAGTTTAATTGGTATTGGTATCTAGAGCATGTTTATTTGTTTTTTTTGAAAATTTCATTGGAATCTAGAGCCTTTTATTGTTTATGCATATCTATGCATGTTTCATGTTTCAATATTCATTGCATATTTATGTTTATTTGTTTATGCATGAGTTAAGGGGGAGCTTCTTTGAAGCTTAACTTTAATCCATGCATATATAATTCCATGAGTTTTGTCATCATCAAAAAGGGGGAGATTGTTGGCCCAAAGGCCTTCCACTCTAGTTTTGATGATGATTAACTCATGTAGTTATGTGTACTAATAATCTTGTGATTTTAGTTTCAGATCATTAACTAAGATATTAGTTGGTGATTAGCTTCAACAAGATGATTTAGAAGCTTTCACATGTTGATTCAAGAGCCCGAGCGTCAAAGATCATATATAGCACTTGCTCGGTGGATCAAGGAGTTTTGGATCGAGTCGGCTTGGAGACGGCGTTCTACAAGAAGACATCGGTATCATAGTTTAGTTTTGAGTTTAGATCCAAATTGTACAGATTAGAATAGTATGATATGCTCAAGTTCACAACACACACGTTTCTTGTTTTGGATATTGATTTTTCGGTTTTTCCGTTTTTGGTTTAACCGATCTTGGTTTACATGAATAGATATTATATCAAAACAAGTTTACATGGTTTAATGTATATAAGATTTGTGCTATATACATGCATGCTTCACTTCCTAGACAAACTTAGTTTTGACATACTTATTCATGTGTTTTATGTTTTGATATTTTTAACAAAACATATTTTGGAATTTAAAGTCAAAAACATGAATATGTATATGGTTCTTGTATATTGGATTTCTATCCATATACAACATGCTTCAAAGTGTTTAAATATCATGTTTTTGTATTTGGATGAGTTTTGGAATAATCGGATTTTCATTTGGAAAATTCAAGTTTGGTAAAATACAAGTTTTGGTTTTTGGTAAAAATGATAAGTCACAAAAATAGTTCAAATTGCTTGATATTTGAGTTGAAATTTTTATCACATGTTTATATATCAATGCAAAATGATAAAACTATTTTTGGAGATTTTTACAAGATTTAAAAGAATTTTTAAGATTAAAAATTTCATGTTTTTCTGTACCTGAAATGCTGCTGCCAGGCTAGGTCGGTCGACCGGACCAAGTAGCCGGTCGACCGTAGCGATCGACCGACGTGCACGGATACGTGCACGCTGGCTGCCCCATAGGTCGGTCGACGACGCACGGTCGACCGACTGAGAGCAGGTTGCTCTCTGTTTGTGCACGGTCGACCGAGCGGTCGACCGGCCAGAGAGCCGTTGCTCTCTGGTTCTGGGGACGGTCGATCGCCCGGTCGACCGGTAGCTGCCAGGTCAATTTTGACCGTTGGACGGTCGACCGACCGGTCGACCGGTAGGTCATTTTTTGGCAGAATCTGCTGCCAACGGCTATATTTTCTAATGGGCTATAAATACCCCATTAATGGCCAGTTTTCTCTAAGAATTTTTGGGCGAATTTTCTAAGCTTTCTCTAGTGTTTTCACAGCATTCAAAAGAAGTTTTTGGGCTTTAATTGAACAATCTATTTGGTGTTTTTGTTAGGGTTTGGAAAATCAAGAAAAGGGTTTTTGGGAAAAGAATTTTGATTCAACTTCTATATCTTGATTTCAGTTTTTCCCAAAGATTTTCTTTGAGTTTTTGATTTCCATTCCATTGATTTTCTCCACACTTGAGCTACATCTACTATCTCATTCTATAGGATCTTTGTGTGGGAGAAAGAAATTGTTTGTGGTTGTTTGTTAGACCACCAAGTTGTAAACCCTTCATTTGCTTGGCTTTGTGCCTTTCCCTCATTGTGTTGAGGAGGTTGTGCAAGTGGGTTGTATCCCTCAAGTTGTGAGGTGATTCTTGTGTAAGCTTTGTGCTAATCCTTCAAGTTGTGAGGTGATTGTTTGTTGGCTTGGTGCTTTGCCTCAAGGAGGAGGTTGTGTTTGTAAGGAGAGGAGTTGGGTACTCCTTATAATTGTCATTGCCCCAAATCCTCGGTGGAGGTTCCCTTTGTGGGAGTCCTTTGTGGACAAGCTAGTGAAGTTCAAATTCTTCTGGGTGAAGGCGAGGACGTAGAGCTGGGTGCTCGAACCTCGAAACATATCTTGTTGTTTGCGCTTGATCCCTTGACTCTTACTCTATCTTTCTCTCTTTTCTTTGTGCATATTGCTATATCATTTACTTGTTTGTGTGTGCATCAATTGTTGTAATTACAATTAGTTTTTAAATTCCGCATTAAGTTCAATAGATTAGCATAATCACCTATTCACCCCCCCTCTAGGTGATTTTTCAATTTAACCTCCTGACTTGTTTATTCTTGATTTATACAGATACTGTGTTACCGTATAATAACTGCTTCCTGATAATTCATATTGTTCTCTGAAGTTGTTATTGTGAACAGCTCGGTTATGCATACTCAAAGCGATGGAGACACGAGGTATATGGTATATAGATAAGGTTTTCTTGTTTGAATTATCCCCTCGAAGTATCAATCTCATGAATCTTCTATTGAGCTCGTCCAATTGGTTTTATGATATTTGTACATCTCACCTCTTGGTGCATCTTTCATGTTTGGGTGTGTATGCTCACGCCACGATTTTTAATGCATACTTTTGATTCAGATTTATCGATACACGTATGCTTATTCCTACACATCACTTGGTATTCATCACACCACTCGTTGGAGAGTTTTGACTCCCCTGGATATGCATGTCCAGATCTTGGAACTTGGACCATGATGGACATCCTATTAATCAGAGTGACGCAACGGAAGCATAGTAGATCAGCGGAAGACCAGTCCGGGATGCTACCCTTCCAGGCCCCTGTTCGTCCCTCGAGTTTTCCTTTTGTAACTCATAAGGACATTTTGTACTATTTATCATTGTATATCTCCTTGTATTCTCACGATTGCGCCTATCGATAATGTAATATTAATGTAATATTGTATCACATCCTGTGATAACTTTATAATTGTACTCATATGTTAGAATGTATAAAGCACCACATACTTTCTTACTTTGATTCTTACCTGTACTGATACTTAGCGTATATATGTGAGGGCATTTTCGACCTACGTATATACGTCGCAATAACGTTTTCATACCCGCGGGATTGAGGTGTTACAGAGTGGGAAAATCTCATCATTGGGGCGTATGGATGAACGAATATTGGAACCACCTCCAAGTGGTGTTTGAAAGTACACCTAGAGGGGGTGAATAGGTATATTTCTAATCTAGTGAACTAAATGCGAAAATTAAAAACTTAATTGCAACAACACTTAATGCACCAACGAGTGTAGCCGAATTCCCGGTGAAGAGCTCTGGACTAACTCCTCTTGATTCCTCTGAATAAGAGTTGAGGTGCTATATGAAGCTCTCGTGGTTAAGCACAAGTGAGGCATACACAAACAAGCCAAGTATGTAATGAATGTATGACAATATGAATGATGCAAGGCACAATATAAAGAGAGAGTTAGAGAGACAATGGATCAAACGCAAACACACAAATATGTTTCGAGGTTCGAGCACACAGCTCTACGTCCCCACCTTCACATAGAAGGATTTCCAATCCACTAGTCCATACAGGACTCCCACACAGGGAACCTCCACTGAGGATTTGGGGCAAATACAATATGGAGTACACAACTCCTCTCTCAACTAAAACAATCTCTACGCTTAGAGGCTAGGCACAAAGCCACAACAAATACCACCTCACACAAGTGTGATAGGCACTTAGCCAATACAAATCAATCAAATCAATCACCTCACACTTGAGGGATTTCAACACCAACTCCACCTCTCACTAGAGGGAGCCAACCAACAATCTCCACCTCTCACTAGAGGGAGCCAACTACCTCTCCAAAATCAACCTCTACATAAGAGGGATATTACGAGTAGGGAGGGTTAGAACTTGGTGATCAAAAAGACCACAAACAATCTTTTCCCACAAATAAAAGATCCTATAGATAGGATAGAAAGATATGGCTCAAGTGTGAAAAAATAAGAGTTTGAAAATCAAAAACTCAAAGAAAAACTCTAGGGAAAAACTCTAGATAGAATTTGAAAATGAAGATCAAACCAATTCTCTAAAAATTTTCTTTTCTTGATTTTTCCAAAACCTATTTAAAACAAAGCAAAGATCAAACCTTTAAAGCTCTAAAAACTCTTTTGAAACTAGTAATAAAACACTAGAGAGTAGGAATTTTTGCTCTTCAAAATCTTGGAGAAAACTTCTCTCAAATGGGGTATTTATAACCCCCAAAAGGAATCTGCTAGTTGGCAGCTGACAAGGCTAGAATTGGCCTTCCGGTCGACCGGCCAACGGTCAAATTTTGACCGTTGAGCCTTCCGGTCGACCGCCCGGTTGACCGGGCCCTGAACCAGAGAGCAACGGCTCTCTAGCCGGTCGACCGCCCGGTCGACCGGGACAACCCGAGAGTGGGTTGCCTTCAGTCGGTCGACCGTACAGTCGACCGGCCAACTGACACGGCTAAGTGCACATCCTTGTGCACGTCCAGTCGACCGGAACGGTTGACCGCTAGAGCCTGGCAGAATTATTTTAGGACTTAAAACCTGGGTTTTTAAATACAAAATAAATCCCATAAAATCTCTAAAAATTCACAAAAACAAGTTCAATATAATACGTTGATATACAAACTTGTTTGAGTAAAAATCAAACCAAGTTACAAACATTTTGAACTCTTTTTGTGTTATGAAAATTTTGCCGAAAACCAAAAACTGTATTTTCTAAAACTTGAATTTTTTAAATGGAAATCCGATTTTTTCAAAACTCATCCAAATACAAAAACATGATATTCAAACAACTTTTAAGCATGTGGTATATGGATATACTCCAATATACATATAAAGATATATATCAATATTTTTGATATTAAATCTGAAAATATGTTTTGTTGAAACACAAAACTCCAAACATATGAATAGGTGTATCCAAATAAGTTTGTCTAAGATATGAAGCATACATGTATATAGAACAAATCTAATACACATTAAACCATGTAAACTTGTATTGATCTATCTATTCATGAAAATCAAGATCGGTTAAATCAAAAACTGAAAACCAATAAACATGAAAACTAGAAACAAGTGTGTGTGTGTGTTGTGAACTTGAGCATATCACACTATCTAGTCTTTACAAATGGATCTAAAAACATAATCTAAACTATGTACCGAAGTCTTCTTGATGAACTCCGTCTTCAAGCCGACTCGATCCAAACTGTGATCACCGAGCTTGACTCCAACGAGTGCTAGGTATGAATATTGACGCTCGGGCTCTTGAATATCACCATGTGAGAAGCTCCAAAACTCCTTTGTTGAAGCTAATTACCTACTAATATCTTGGTTAAATATCTGAAACTAAATATCACAAGATTATTAGTAAACATAACTACATGAGTTAATCATCATCAAAACTAGAGTGGAAGGCCTCTGGGCCAACAGATATCCCATCAACGGGGGGCTTTCTTGGCCACACCGAGTGGGAGCACATCCCATCATCAGGACGTATGGTTGGATGTACGTTGGGACCACCTCCGAGTGGGGATATCCCATCAACTGGGGGCTTTCTTGGCCGCCTCAGAGTGGGGGGCACATCTGATCATCGGGGGCGTATGGCTGGCTGGATGGACATACTGCAAAAAGAAAATCATTAATAAATATTTTATTCTCATAAATGCAATACATAAGGATAAAATTGGAAGGATGTACACTGTGCATGGAATTCGAGAATTCAGTCAATCGTCTTATACTGGGCAATCAAATTCTACTCCCGTGGAGGCTGTATGTTAGGTTGTCTAGAAATTACCTCGGGGGTGAGGACGTACTCCTTAAGGAAGCCATGCTGGATTAGTTCCTCCAAGTACCTTCAGAGTGCCCAGCAATGGATGTTTTAGTGCCCTTTGCAGTCGTGGTAGGAGCAGTACTCTGACCCAAGAAGTGAGGGATTGTGTTAGATCGGCTTCGAGCATTTAACCCATGGTTGATTTTTGAAGGTGTTGAATACTTCGTTGATTGGGAGCTTTAATGGAGTGAATTGTTTTGTAGATCGTAGCTTTGGGTTAGACTTGGAGGATAGATAGTGCTTGCTTCTTGTAGAAAGGCTGCCCCCGGAGTCAATTTAGAGGGTGGTCAGGAGTTGATTGGTCACTGATATTACATATTCATTGTCGCATTCCTACATTTTATTTTAAATAAACTCTGCTAATTAATTATTTTTACCAGTTAAATTGTTCAGGCGTTTACCAAAGGAGAAGGAAGAGAAAACAAGCCCAAAGCCCACCTAAATTCTGATTTAATTCAGAATTAAATTCAAATCAAGAATCAGGGCAAATTAGGGCAAATCAAAGAAGATAAAACCAGCTGAATAATCAGTTAAAATAGATCTTCAATAATCAAGTGGTTAAAGCTGAAGATCAAAGGAGGTTTCATCAAAATCCAAAATCTAGCAGGAGATAAAAACGTATCCTGAAATCAGAGAGATGCGCCCCTCGGGTGTGGCCACCTGGCCACACCTAGGCTCTGGCCGCGTTTTCACGGCAATCCTGGCATATCTCGGAGAGCGTTTGCTCCTCTTTTCTGTGTACTACTCTTTCCAGTTCAGTTTTGCTATAAATATTACAAATTTCGGTAAAGAATGGGAACATTTAGGCAGAGAAGGATTCTTAGGCCGGTTTTCATTCTAGTTTAGCATAGGTTTTCATTTTTTTTATGTAATTTTATTTCTTTGTAAGCATAAGTTATACTGAGATTCATGTAAGTAAGAGAGAGATTTATGTTCAGAGTGGCACCGATGTAACCTCCTCCTTTTTTTCATCGTTTCTATAAGCAATCAAAAGGTAACTTGTTGATGTTCTTTGTTTTTATGTTCTTCTTCTTTCTAATTTCCTCTTTTGATTTTGATGATAATCCAAGTGAGTCGAATAGCATTGGTATTGTCTTGCCTTAGCGAGTGCCATCGATAGCTTATGACGATGGATTCTTTCCTATGTTTGTAATATTTCATACTTGCTCGAAGAAGCCTTGATGATGTAATGTGAATTGAGACTGAGTTAATCTTATAATTTATGTGTTGATCACCTCCAGATCAAGGTAAACATGCAGGATTCTAGGTAAGTTATCAACCGGAAGAGGTAAGTAATTTTTAGATTTTCTCCCTAACTTTTAATTTTTAGTTTAAATAACCAACATCACCATCTCTCAATTCTATTCAGTATTTTTATTTCTTTCTTTAACTTAGTTTTCTATTTCCAAAATCACCATCTTCACCAACCTACCACTTTCATAATTTAACATAACTTATTTTGTTTTTCTTTCAAAAGAACAAGAGAAGAACTAGAACCAGTTTTAGTGAACTAAAAGAGAACTTACTAAAAGCTTTCATCGCAAATCCCTCCTTGTGGATCACGACCCGCATAGCCACTTGCTATAGCAGTAGTATTGCGTACCTAGCACTATCTATTATCAATTCTGAAATTCTATATTTTTCTGTGCAGGTCAAATCTCACTCAAGCTTAATGAGTAGACTTTGACTTTCCTCCACCATCGCCTAGCTTCGCGGGATGAAAGGAGGAACCCCCATCGCCTCCTCTAGCTAAATTTATGGTTGTGCTCAATAAAAAGAACTCGCTCATCTTGGCGACGTGCCTCAGGAGATGCTTGTACAGAGGGCCCGCTGATGAATGTGAGCGCATATACCTCCTTACCATAATTAGAGATGATTGTGCACATGCATTGCACGTTTTGTATCACATATGTCACATTTTCTTCATTTATTTGAAAATAAAACTCAGCTTTTTAATGTATTTTCATGTTTAATGGTATGAAGTGTAATTAATGAAGAAAATAGAGAAATTGACAGATTTATCCAATTAAATCCAAACAATTCAGAAGATCAAGCAAATCAAGGAGATATATTCAAATCAAGAGTTTCTAGAAGCCATCTTATCTGAAGATAGGATATATTAGATGAGATAATACCAGTTTAAATTCAAATGAAAAAATAAATTTTTGAAGACCAAATCGGTTTCGCTGAAGATAAATGGATATCTCGTCAATTATAGAAGACAAATTGAAAATTCAAGAGGATAAAAGGATAGAGAGAAGATCAACGGACGAAATGAAGCAATCATATTTAGAGATAAGGAGGAAAATCTAAGCAAATTCGAAGTTCTAAATCAATTTAGACTCAGATTTAGACTGGATACCTTTTAGTATTTTAATCATAACTTTGGTTACCGAAACTCAAATTTGATGATTCAAGATGATCTAGAAAGAAGACTTAAAGGGATATGATTTTTATGTTGATCACTGCTTTTAATTCTATCGTTTGATAAGTCATATTCAGTAATTAACATGCCGACTAGCTGCAAACCAATTCAGAATTGAATTTTCACATAAAATTCTGGATAAATTAAGTTTGGAGATAAGAGGAGAATTCAAATTTAGAAATTAC
Organism: Agave tequilana; assembly: GCA_038442645.1. NCBI lineage: Eukaryota > Viridiplantae > Streptophyta > Magnoliopsida > Asparagales > Asparagaceae > Agave > Agave tequilana. The sequence continues at coordinate 28,620 of JAVJIF010034216.1, read as the reverse complement.
TTACTCCCCAAGTCAAGAGAAAGGATATTATCTTAATATCCAGAGTTCAAATTGTTGGCCCGGAGGCCTTCCTCTCTAGTTTTGATGATGATTAACTCATATAGTTATGTTTACTAATAATCTTGTGATTTTAGTTTCAGATCATGTAACAAGAAATTAGTTGGTGATTGCTTCAAAAAGAGGAGTTTGGAAGCCTTCACTTGGTGATACCAGTGCCCGAGCATCAAGATCATACCTTTGCACTCGGTGGATCACGTTTTGGATCGAGTCGGCTTGAAGATGAAGATCGTCAAGAAGACTTAGGTACCCTAATTTAGTTTAGTGTGTTTTAGATCCATTTGTAAAGATAAGAATAGTTGATATGCTCAAGTGCACAACACACACGTTTTATTTTTTGGATATTGATTTTTCGGTTTTTAGTTTAACCGATATGTGTTTTCATGAATAGTTGATCAAAACAAGTTTAAATGGTTTTTATGTATATTAGATGTGTTCAATATACATACATGCTTCATATCTTAAACAAACTTATTTTGATATGTCTATTCATGAGTTTTAAGAAAATTCAAGTTTGGTATTGAAAAATCAAAGTTTGATAAAATACAAGTTTTGGTTTTTGGTAAAAATGATAAGACACAAAAATTGTTCAAATTGCTTGATATTTGAGTTAAAATTTTTATCACATGTCTATATATTAATGCAAAATGATAAAACTATTTTTGGGAATTTTTAGAAGAGATAAAAGAATTTTTAAAATATTTTTAACCCCAGTTTCTGATCCAGACTGTGGCTGACAGGCCAGGTCGGTCGACCGCATGGTCGACCGAACCAAGGGCCGGTCGACCGTTGCGGTCGACCGACGTGCACAGCCTCGTGCACGTCTGGCAGACACAGGCCCGGTCGGCCGACCGGTCGACCGGACCAGAGAGCTCTGCTCTCTGTATCTGGGCGGTCGACCGTGCGGTCGACCGGACAAGAGAGCTGTGCTCTCTGGAACTGGGCGGTCGATCGGGCGGTCAACCGGTTTGCTCCAACGGTCGGAAATCCGACCGTTGGCGGTCGACCGGCCGGTCGACCGCCAGCCTGTCAGGATGCCAGATCAGCCTAACGGCTAGTTTTCTGTTTGGGCTATAAATACCCCATCTCTTTGGGGATTTTGATAAGATTTTTAAGAGCCAAAATTTCTCTCATATACAAGTGTTTTAAACAAGTTTTTAAAAGTGTTTTTGGGCCAAAAAGAATTCATCTTATTTGTTTTAGGTTTTTGGAAAAATCAAAGAAAAGAGTACTTTGGGAGATTTGTGTTTGTTCTTCATTTACATTATCTTCAAGAGTTTTCTCAAGATTATTTCTTTGAGTTTTTATTTTCTAAACACCTAGTTTTCTACCTTTGAGCTTATCTTCTATCCTATTCTATTAGGATCTTGTTTAGTGGAAAAAGGAAAGTGGTTTGTGGTTGAAAGATACCACCAAATTGTAAACCCTTGATTTCTTGAGTTGCTCCCTCTTTGGTAGAGGTTGAGGTTTTTGTATTGGGTTGGTGTTTGCTCCCTCTTTGGTAGAGGTTGAGATTGTGGTTTACTCCCTCTTGGTGAGGTGGAGTTGGAGTTGGTTTGTATCCCTCAAGTGTGAGGTGGATTGGTTGTTGTTTGGCTACGGGCCTACCCCTCGGTTGTGAGGCGGTATTTGTGAGAGGAGTTCGGTACTCCCTTGTTGTACAAATCCTCCTCGGTGGAGGTTCCCTCGGTGGGAGTCCTCGGTGGACAAGTTAGTGGATTGAAAATCCTTCTCGGTGAAGGCGGGGACGTAGAGCTAGGGGCTCGAACCTCGAAACACATCTTTGTCTTTGCGTTTGATCCATTGACTCTAAACTCTCTATCTTTATTTTGTGCAAAGCATCATTCTTCATCCATATCATTCATATTACTTGTGTTGCCTTGCATCTTTCATATTATTGTATATCCATTATATGCTTGGCTTGTTTGTGTGTGCCTCACTTGTACTTAACCACAAGAGTTTCATATAGCACCTCAACCCATATCTAGGGGAATCAAGAGGAGTTAGTCCAGAGCCCTTTACGGGGAATTCAGCTACACTTGTGTGTTGTACTAAGTGTGTTGCAAAATAGTTTTTACCTTCCGCATTTAGTTTCTAGATTAGCATTATCACCTATTCACCCCCCTCTAGGCGATTTACAATTGGTATCAGAGCCTACGCTCCTGATACTTAGGGCCTGTTTGGTTGGTTGCAAAACTTTGCAAAATGCAAAAAGTTTTGCAACTTTACCATTTACACTTGTTTGTTTCCATTTGCAAAATGCAAAAACTTTTTCCACTTTACAGTTGCTACAGTTAAATTTGTGGTCATTTAATTCTCACTTTTACACTCATATTTTCTCACTTGCAGTTGCTACAGTTAAATTTGTGGTCATTTAATTCTCACTTTTACACTCATATTTTCTCACTTGCAGTTGCTACAGTTAATTTTGTGGTCATGTAACTCTCACTTGTAGTACACCAATTCAAAATAGTTACTTGATAATCAATATATAATTTAATATTTTTAAATTTAATATTTTAAATAGTGTTCAATTTCTTATTTAAGTATTTAATTATTTTATATTTTTAATCTTTAATTTTTTATTGTTTTTAATATTGTTTTAATATTTAATATTTTACTATTATAATTTACTATTTTTATTTAATATTTTATTTAATATTTTATTATTTTATTAATACTTATTCCATTTTTTATTATTTTATTTAGAGTAAATATTTTATTAATATAACAATATTATACTATAATATAAAATTACTATATATTTAGTTATTTTTTTAATATAAAAATTACTTTATTAATATCATAATAATTTTTATTATTATATTAATATTTTATTATGTTAATATTGTAATAAAGTATTTAATTATTTTATATTTTTAATCTTTAATTTTTTATTGTTTTTAATATTGTTTTAATATTTAATATTTTACTATTTTAATTTACTATTTTTATTTAATATTTTATTTAATATTTTATTATTTTATTAATACTTATTCCATTTTTTATTATTTTATTTAGAGTAAATATTTTATTAATATAACAATATTATACTATAATATAAAATTACTATATATTTAGTTATTTAATTTTTAATATAAAAATTACTTTATTAATATCATAATAATTTTTATTATTATATTAATATTTTATTATGTTAATATTGTAATAATAATTCAGTATAATAATACTTTAATGATAATTTATTATTAAATTATAATTATATTTTACTTTGTTATTTTTATATTTCTATAATATTACAATAATATTATAATAAAATTTATACTATAATAATTTTCAAGTATTTTTAATATTATTACTATATTTTTACTATATTTTATTTCTTTTAACATTTTTTAATATTTATATTTTATTAGTATTCTTAAAATTTTATTAATGTTCTTTAGATTTTCTTAAGATTTTATATCATTTATTTAATTAATATTTTATTAATATTATTATTATAAATAAAATATTAAGATTATTAATTTTTTATCTCAAATTTATTAATACAATTTAATTTGCAATATTAGATTTAATTTAATAATATTTATATTATTTAAATCACTGCTACAGTTAATTTTATGGTCAACTTTTCCACTTTCACTTTTACATTACCAACCAAACACCGTAAAACACAAAATACTTTACCATTTATACTTTCACTTTACCAACTAAACACCGTAAAACACATATACTTTTCCATTTACATATCACTTTATCAACCAAACACCGTAAACACAATATATTTTCACTGCTACAGTTCACTTTTTCCATTCTCATTTTACAACTTACGACTTGCGACGTTTTGCAACGAACCAAACAGGCCCTTAGGCTTAACATCCTAGGAGTGAGATCCTTGTTTGCTAATCTTGTTTGTATTTGCTTGTTTGCACACATATAGTTTATACCATGGACTTCATGACCCCACCTATGTTTGACCCTTCCAACATCATTGTTTGGAAGATTAGGATGTCCGTTTATTTACAAACCCTAGGATATAAAGTTCACCTTGCCATTACCAAGGAATCCTTCCTTAGTAATAGCAAGCATATAGGGGCCAATGCACAAGCCCTTGAGGCCATTAGAAGCACGCTTTCAAAAGAATATCTTATGCTTGTTTCTAACCTTGATTCCGCCTTTACAGTGTGGAACAAGTTGACAACCACCACCACCTCCAAGCTTCAATTGCCAATCCAACCGGAGGAAGAATCTAGTGGAGATGAATCCGAGCCACAACAATGCTATACGGTCCAAGGGAATGACTCCCTTGAGGTATACTCGGATACTCAACTAGATAGTGCTAGCTCTTCATTTGATGATCATGATATGGATGCCAATGCTTTAAATGAAGAACTATCTATTGTGTGTGAAAAATTAATTGAAAAATAAAAAGTTTTGAAAAAGAAGACTTTTGCTTTAAATAAAGAAAATGAAAAATTGTCTTCTAAACTTGATTGTGTTTTGCAAGAGAAAGTGGAGATGTATAATGAAAGGATTCATTGAAATCTCAACTTGATCTTGTATTAAAGGAAAATGAATTTTTGAAAAATAAAATGATTGTGAAAATGTTTTGAAGAAAAATAAAATTTTGTCTTCAAAATTGAATTTGTTGTAAAAGAAAATAATTCTTTGAAAATAAAAATTGATTCTATTTCAAAGGATTTAGAAGTTTGTTTAAAAAAATATTGTTTTGAAAAATAATATGGATGCACATGTTTGCCATGCTAGTGTAGCTTCTTCATCTAGTCTACCTATTGCATGTACCTCTTCTTCTAGAATTAATGATGATATTTGTTTGTTAAAGAAGAGAGTAGATTGTTTGGGCTCCACATTGAGCCATTGTGCCAAGAGCCATACACGTTTGGAATCTTTATTTCGAAAGAAACAAGTTCCATCTATTATGCATGCACACCCTCCACGGCATACACATGCTCCTCACGGACACACCCATCACATGTATGCTCATGTGTACACTTGTACACATTGTGGACGTAAGGGCCACCTTGCTAAATTTTGCTATGATAGAATACATGTTTCAAATTTAGCAAATAAATTTGTTTGGGTTAGAGAAGGTACTAACCCCCATGGACCCAATAGAATATGGGGTACCAATGACCACCCCTCTTGTTTATGATGTAGGTGTGGGCTCTCGCATGACGTGAGAGTTAAGGTACCTTGGAGTGGATGTGTTCCGAGCTTCGTGGAAATCATTTGGATGCATCACTTTCAAGGGATGTTTGGTGGAAAGGACCACCATGTTTTGGAGACAAGGAAAGTTGCCTTCTAGTTTTGGTAACGGTTCCTAACTCCTAATTTATTGTTTACATGCTTTTCATTTTATTCATTATTAGCATATTTTGTTGTTTATTGATTATTATGCTAATGTCATGTTTATTAGACCATTGACATACATGTATAGTTTTTGAGACACCCATGTTTCATATGGATTATTACTTTTGTGTTCTCACCATTTTTAGCTATCATGTTAATCATAACTCTAATACATGTCGATTTATATAATAATCATGTTTTTGTTTATCATGATGATTTTTGTCTTGTCTTATGCTTCATACTTTGAATATATGTTTAAATGTTAGCTTTCATTAAAACTAGGTATATACTTGTGCATATAGTGGGCTACAAATAAATCTATATATGTTTGTACTTGAATGCTTATTTGTTCCCATTAGAAGTGCTAGTATAGTCTAGTTTTGATGATTCATGCATTTTAAACTTGTTTTCCTATTTTTGGATTTGGTTTATGAGTTTTCATTTCATGTATATGTTTATTTTGTCAAAGTTTAAGATATACATGTAGACCCCTTGAGTCATTTGCTTTTCATGCAAATCTATATATATGGACTCAATTGTGTTTAGAGATATGCATGTATACTTCTTGTGTTGACAAATCATACATATACCTTGAAATGAAATTTATTTTAATGAAAATTTAGTTATTCATGTTTTTCATGTTTCTATGTTTAAACTTCATGTATATGTCCATCTGTCCAAACTATTGTTATACATATACATCCTTTGAGCCACGTGCCTTCATGCATATATCTTTGTGGACTCGTGTGTTTGAATATGTATGTATACTTTAGTTTGTATAAGACATACATATGCCTTGAAGATTAAATAAGTTTTGATGATTTTCTTGTTTCAAGGAATATTGAGCTAAATTGAATATTTTCATGATCATGTTCTTCACATTGTATTTGTATACTCACATTTCTTGTTTACTCATGTTTTGTTTTCATGAGTTATATTTATGCTTCATTGATTATGAGTGTTAGCTATTTTGTGAATTTCATGTTTTTATGAAAAATAATTTATTTTATTCCTTACTTGAAGGATTTCGTACTAGTTTACAAGTTTTTCATTTAAACTAGTTCGTATTCTTCATTATGGTAGTGATTTTCAAACATACTATATTTTCAAATCTATTTTTGAAAACCCCTACCTTCCCAAGGGTGGTTGGATGGGAGATCATGCTTATGTATGCCTTATAGTGAAAATCATTTTAAACTTGAACATGATTGGGAGGTTAGGAAATATGAGATATACTTTGATATTATTGTTGTTTCAATTGGTATCATTGAATTCTTTCAATTGGTATCAATTTTGACTTTTATTGTATACTCATATATTTTCGTATATATATGCTTGTTTCTCAAAGAGTATCAATTTCAATTGGTATCTATTTTTCATACATATATATATGTTTGTGTTTATGCTAAGCTTGAGTTTCAATTTTTTTTTAATTGATTAGTTTTCAATTGGTATCCTTAAACAAGCTTATGCATGTTTTTAGTTGGTTTTTCATAAAGGGGAAGAAAACTCATATTTTAGTTTTCAATTGGTATTTTGTTCCCTTACTTTATGATAGAAAATAATAATTTCAATTGATATCATATGTTTAAAATGAACAATTATTTCAATTGGTATCAAGATTGTTTATTTACAATTGGTATGTTATTTGTTACTTATCAATTGGTATCAAGATTTTTTTCAATTGGTATAGTTTCACTTTTAACTTGGTATCAATATGCACTTCATTAAACATGATACCAATTATGTTTAAAGTTACCCCTTATTGACTTTGTTTTTGTTTTTAGACAAAAGAGGAAGAACATTATTTTTATTGGTTTTTTACCCCTTTGTTGATGATTGACAAAAAGGGGGAGAATTATTTGAGAGTTTAATATGCATATAAACTCACAAATCAAACTCTTCTTGAAATGCATATTTAAGTTTTTATATGCATATATTAAGTTTAATTGATATCAAAAGCATGTTTTGTTTTTGAAAATTTCATTGGTATCAAGAGCATTTTTTTGTTTATGCATATCTATGCATGTTTCATGTTTCATATTCATTGCATATTTATGTTTATATGTTTATGCATGAGTTAAGGGGGAGCTTTTTTGAAGCTTAACTTTAATCCATGCATATATAACTCCATGAGTTTTGTCATCATCAAAAGGGGGAGATTGTTGGCCCGGAGGCCTTCTTCTCTAGTTTTGATGATGATTAACTCATGTAGTTATGTTTACTAAATCTTGTGATTTTAGTTTCAGATCATGTAACAAGATATTAGTTGGTGATTGCTTCAAAAAGAGGAGTTTGGAAGCCTTCACTTGGTGATACCAATGCCCGAGCATCAAGATCATACCTTTGCACTCGGTGGATCACGTTTGGGATCGAGTCGGCTTGAAGATGAAGATCGTCAAGAAGACTTAGGTACCCTAGTTTAGTTTAGTGTGTTTTTAGATCCATTTGTAAAGATAAGAATAGTTGATATGCTCAAGTGCATAACACACACGTTTTATGTTTTGGATATTGGTTTTTCGATTTTTAGTTTAACCGATTGCGTTTTCATGAATAGTTGATCAAAACAAGTTTAAATGATTTTTTATGTATATTAGATGTGTTCAATATACATACATACTTCATATCTTAAACAAACTTATTTGATATGTCTATTCATGAGTTTTAAGAAAATCCAAGTTTGGTATTGAAAAATCAAAGTTTGATAAAATACAAGTTTTGGTTTTTGGTAAAAATGATAAGACACAAAAATAGTTCAAATTTCTTGATATTTGAGTTGAAATTTTTATCACATGTTTATATATCAATGCAAAATGATAAAACTATTTTTGGGGATTTTTAGAAGAGAAAAAAGAATTTTTAAAATATTTTAAACCCCAGTTTCTGACCCAGACTGTGGTTGACAGGCCAGGTCGGTCGACCGCACAATCGACCGAACCAAGGGCCGGTCGACCGTTGCGGTCGACCGACGTGCACAGCCTTGTGCACGTCTGGCAGACACAGGCCCGGTCGGCCGACCGGTCTACCGGACCAGAGAGCTTTGCTCTCTGTATCCGTGCGGTCGACCGTGCGGTCGACCGGACCAGAGAGCTGTGCTCTCTGGAACCGGGCGGTCGATCGGTTTGCTCCAACGGTCGAAAATTCGACCGTTGGCGGTCGACCGGCCGGTCGACCGCCAGCCTGTCAGGCTGCCAGATCAGCCTAACGGCTAGTTTTCTGTTTGGGCTATAAATATCCCATCTCTTTGGGGATTTTGATAAGATTTTTAAGAGCCACAATTTCTCTCATATATAGGTGCTTTAAACAAGTTTTTAAAAGTGTTTTTGGGCCAAAAAGAATTCATCTTATTTGTTTTAGGTTTTTGAAAAAATCAAAGAAAAGAGTATTTTGGGAGATTTGTGTTTGTTCTTCATTTACATTATCTTCAAGAGTTTTCCCAAGATTATTCTTTGAGTTTTTATTTCCAAACACCTAGTTTTCCACACTTGAGCTTATCTTCTATCCTATTCTATTAGGATCTTGTTTAGTGGAAAAAGGAAAGTGGTTTGTGGTTGAAAGATACCACCAAATTGTAAACCCTTGATTTCTTGAGTTGCTCCTCTTTAGTAGAGGTTGAGGTTGTTGTATTGGGTTGGTGTTTGCTCCCTCTTTGGTAGAGGTTGAGATTGTGGTTTACTCCCTCTTGTGAGGTGGAGTTGGAGTTGGTTTGTATCCCTCAAGCGTGAGGTGGATTGGTTGTTGTTTGGCTACGGGCCTACCCCCCTCGATTGTGAGGCGGTGTTTGAGAGAGGAGTTCGGTACTCCCTTGTTGAACAAATCCTCCTCGGTGGAGGTTCCCTCGGTGGGAGTCCTCGATGGACAAGTTAGTGGATTGAAAATCCTTCTCGGTGAAGGCGGGGACGTAGAGCTAGGGCTCGAACCTCGAAACACATCTTTGTCTTTGCGTTTGATCCATTGACTCTAAACTCTCTCTCTCTCTCTCTTTATTTTGTGCAAAGCATCATTCTTCATCCATATCATTCATATTGCTTGTGTTGCCTTACATCTTTCATATTATTATATATCCATTATATGCTTGGCTTGTTTGTGTGTGCCTCACTTGTACTTAACCACAAGAGCTTCATATAGCACCTCAACCCATATCTAGGGGAATCAAGAGGAGTTAGTCCAGAGCCCTTTACGGGGAATTCGGCTACACTTGTGTGTTGTGCTAAGTGTGTTGCAAAATAATTTTTAGCTTCCGTATTTAGTTTCTAGATTGCATTATCACCTATTCACCCCCTCTAGGCGATTTACACAAATTTAAGTTCTAAAGATATATTTTTTGATGGGTGCAACTTTCACTAGGAGTCTATCTACTACTGCCACTATAAATAAAGAGGTAGAGCATAAAAAGGACATTTCATCTCAGACACGGAAGGGCTATAAAGTTTATGTGAAAAGAGAGAATTGTGTGTTGTAATGCGAGATTGGAGAGTTGTGAACAATGATTCATAATGAAAATCAGTCTTCTTCTATTAAGTTCGTGCACCGTTCAGTCTAAGATTTCTCTACTTTCCTTTATAATTTCTGTGATGCTACTCTTTTCTTTTAATTTAATGTTCTACCTTATACTTTCCTTAACAATCTAGTGCATGTCTTCTTCTCTTTTCAGTTATTAGTTCTTCTCTTTTCTTGTCATCAACATCATTTGGAGGAGGGAGACGTCAAGGCAACAATAAAGAACCAAGATTTGCATCGATTCCAGGCTTCATCTGTCTCTTTCCCTCTTCTTATTTTTCTTCTTTTTCCATCACTTTATTTACTTAGTATTCACAAACGGTGAGTACTTCTTTTACTTCATAGTTCTCATGCTTAATGAATTTTAATTTTTAAAACAAAAACTTCAACCTTCATCCAAAGACTTTCTAACTAGATTAAGATTAGAATTAAATTTTAATAACCAAGTTTTAAACAGGTCTCGATGGATTCGACCCTGTTCTTACCACTATAAAATTCTCCTAAAAAAATTTTAAAGCAAGAATTAAGTTTTTATTATTTGTTCATGATTTAAACAACGACGGAAATTTTACAACTTTTGAACTGCGAACAATCTTTGGCGCTGTTGCCGGAGACTTGTGAAAAACTTATATTTGAAAAATCAACATTTAATCTTTTCTAGTTCATATAAAACAAAAAATTAAAAAAATTAATTTCAGAAATTTAAATCTTCAAAAAGTTTAAAATTCAAAAAATTATTATTTTTCTTTTCCATCTTTAAGATTTAATTTTAAAATTGTCTTTTGTAGGGATTTTGCATGAACAAGTGAAGATTTGCACAACAAGACAGAGATTGCTTGCTAAAAAATTTGCATTGCTAAATTAATTAAAAAAAATTGTTTGCTTCATAGTCTTCGGAGAGGTTGCTATTTTTTTAACTCTACTCACGAATTCCTGTCAGTGGGGTTTTAAAGTGTTTTTAATTGGACTTAATTGTGCTGCATTAGTGCATTCTGCATAAAAAGGTCTTAAAAAATGTCCCCCCTCACATAAGGTCAAGATTTTATTACTCGTTCCTTAGCTCAAAAATCACAACCACATATAAGTTTTTCCTAAGCTTGAACTAATTTAAAATCAATTAGAACTTGACCACTAGGATTTCGAGCTCATTAAGTGGATCCGTTTTGAGAATACTCTGGTGATTACTTTCAAGCTCGCGAGAGAGAACTTTCTTATCTTGAAAGGGTGACTTAGCCATTGCGACGGTGCCTGGCCTGGAGGAAGGACCGAGAAACTTTCTTGTTCAAGAAAGGGTGGCTAAAATTAGTAAGCATCCAGCCTAGAGGGAGAACCGAATCGCTTATTTGACGGTTTTAACCGGTCAGCTCATAATCTGTCCACCCAGTTAGAAGCTGTCTAATTAAAAAGATTTATTCTCTCAAGATTAGTGGTTAAAAATTGATCACCTCAAATAAAATTCAAGATAAAGAAAAATTTGTTTGGAATTGATTGGTTGAGTCATTTATGCGTGCAACAATATAATAAATATATATATATAATATAAAATTAAAAAAATCAATTTTCATCCATCCTTCTCCCCTTCCATCATTTTGAAAATTTTCCCTCTCATGGACTATCCAAATCAAGATCTTTACAACTATTATCATGATAGGCCATTTTCTCATTCTCATCCACTATCCTCACTTTTGGGTTTTCATGACTACACCCAACCCACTATTTCATCTTTTTCATCCCATCCTCCCATGTGGTGCCATCACTGCCATGATTCATCTCATCCTTCAGAACAATGTTCTTCAATAGAGAATTCATTAGGACTAGGTCAAAACTAATTCGACACATTTCAAGGACCTACGAACGAACCTTATCCATCAAACTTCAATTCAGAGGGTTAAAATTATCCTCAATATTCATGGGATCAATCATATTAATCAAATTGGTCATACACTGAACCATCACTTTCATCTTATGGATTTGATAACAAGCATGAGGAATTGCAAACAATAAAGGAGAGTATAGAAATCATGCAATAGTGTATGCTTCAAAACAGTCAAATCAATCAAGAGATAATAGAGATAAGTGCGCGCATACATATGCATTTTGATAAAATAATGACTTATCTCCATCAACCTGCTTCAACCCTAATTCCAGATCAAACTCTAGAGTTCTATCAATGCTATCAAGTGAACCAATTGGACATACCACAAGAGTCCATACCACATGTTGACACAATTTTTGAATCTGTGCTCTCACCATTTCACTTGAACCAAATTAAAGAGTTTGAACAGGATGCTGAAGATATCCATGAGCTGACACCACATCTTGCCATGAACCACCAATTGAATAATTTTTTGATGATGATTCTATATTTTTGAAGGAATTGTTTAAAGTTGATTTGGTGATACACGCAACCACTTTGAAGCCACTTTGATACATGTTGATCATAATGTTGAGGCTGTATGTGTGGATGACGAGCCCATGTTTCTTGAAGAATTGTTTAAGAATGAGTGGTGATCATAGTTCTGAGAAGACATGTGTTGAGGAGATTAAGTCTAAAGTTTCCTTTGAGAGAGAAACTTGATTTGAATATCCTCACTTTTGATGAGCCACTTAATAATCAATCTTTTGAAAACTGGATAGAGGTTAATATAACAAAAAGGAAAGAATCAAAGTCAAGTAGATGATTTCAAAATTGACGCACTTTTAGAATCTACTTTTAGGCAATAAAACAAAAAGATATGTTTCTTCCTTTTGAATCTTTCACCGGATCACTAATGAAAACAACTATTGAGTTATGGGATGTACCCGTGCAGATCAACCCTTCAATTTTGATGAGAATAAGACTAAAATGGATGAAGTACTATAAAATGTCAAACCAGTTATATCGACATTCCACTTCTAGGTGTGATTAAACAATTGTCTGTCATGCCACGTTACTCAAGAAATTTGCATTTAAATTAGAAAATCTTGAACACATTTCTACATTCTTAAATGCACCACTGTCCTACTTCAAGGACCATGCAAGAAATCTATTTAATATTCTGATCCAACATTAGAATGTCATACATATTGAGTGACATGTAGTTGTGTCTGGCTGAAAACGTTAAACTTAACGCTGCTGGGAGGCAACCCAAGAGATGTTGTAAATAGTTTATTTTTATTTTTCCTTTATTTTTTTTCTTTTTTAGAGTTTCTATTTCTTTTCTATGGGGAGATGTCTTTATTCAGATTTGAGGGTGTGCCTTCATCTTTCTATTTATTCTCACTTTCTATTTCTTTTATTAGCTGATATGCTTATTGTAATCCTCATCAGGTACTATCTACCTGTCACATCCTTATGTTTATATCATGCTATGCATTCATACATTGAGGACAATGTATAAGACAAGTGTGGGGGAGGGTTCTAACATAGGTTTTCGAAGGGTCTTTAACATAAGCTTTAACATAGGTTTTTCTTTATAATATATCAAAAAAAATACTAACACTTCTTTTTTTAAAAAAACTTTTTGAAAAGAGAATTATATTTTTGACTTATTTTTATAAGAAATTAAGTTAATTTTAAGGAATAGGAGAATCATAATTAGAATTTCTTATACTTAGTCAAAATAAGATGGATTGTTTGATTTTTAGGGTTAGGAAGAAAAATTGAAAAAGCAGTTTAGTCTTGATTTTTACTTTAAAAAATATGCATTCTTTATACACTTACACACTGAAGGTTCAAAAACAAAATTCTTATGCCTTAAAAAAAGAAGTAAAATACATATATATAAAAAATTCTCTGATTAAGCTGGGTATTTATGCATCATAAAGCATAAGTATTCACGCCTAAAAGAGGTCCATATAATAAGTAAAAACCCCTAATTTTGTGGTCTTGTTTACTCGAGTCCTTAAGTCTGGGTATTTTTTCACCCGCTAGCCTAAAACCGTTCGGTTTGGGAGTCACCAAACTATGGCTCGTTACATGAGTAAATTAGAAAGCCTAATAAAACTATGGAATATCACCAACAAAATATATAATAATGAAGCATAAGAGTTAGAGTTGAAGAATCCTAAGTTAAATTTACGATCACAAAGATGCATATAACTAGAGTAAAATAATAGACTAGATACATTTTGACTCCTAAACCTTGATTAAACAAATTGTTGAATAGAGACTAAGTCTAAGGATAAATAGTTTGGTGCTCATATAACTTATAAATTACTTAATTCTTTCAAAAACACTTCAAATATTCTCTTCTTTTCAAAAATACATTTTTTAAAATACTAACAATTTATTTCTTTTTTTTATGGATTTTGTGTGTGTAATCCACTGAAAACTCTCACGAGATAAAATTCGTCCTCTAGGAGTAACCTAGAGATTTAACGGCTTGTTACACATACTAAGTGCAATCATGATTCCTACGAAAATGAGTTATGTTAGCTCTATTTTTTCGCTTTATTTGTTTTGCTCAAAGACGAGCAAAAGATAAGGTGGATGTGTGATTGTGCACGTGCATTACACATTTTGTATCACATATGTCACATTTTCTTCATTTATTTTAAATAAAACTCTGTTTTTTAATGTATTTTCATGTTTAGTGGTATATACTGTAATTAACGAAGAAAATGAAGAGATTGACAGATTTATCAAATTAAATCCAAACAATTCAGAAGATCAAGCAAATCAAGAAGATATATTCAAATCAAGAGCTTCTAGAAGTCCTTTATCTGAAGATAGGATATATCAAATGAGATAATACCAATCTAAATTCAAAGGAAAAAATGAATTTTTGAAGACGCATCGATTTCGCTTAAGATAAATGGATATCTCGTAAATTCTAGAAGACAAATTCAAAATCCAAGAGGATAAAAGGATATATAGAAGATCAACAGACGAGATGAAGCAATAATATTTGGAGATAAGGAGGAACGTCTAAGTAAATTCGGAGTTCTAAATCAATTTAGACTGGATATCTTTTAGTATTTTAATCATAACTTTCGCTACCGAAATTCAAATCTAATAATTCAAGATGATCTAGAAAGAGACTTAAAGGGCTATAATTCTTATGTTGACTACTGTTTTCCAATTTTATCATTTGATAAGTCATATTCAGCAGTTAACACGTCAACTAGCTGTAGACCAATTTAGAATTGAATTTTCACATAAAATTCTGGATAAATCAAATCAAGTTTAGAGATAAGGGGTGGATTCAAATTCAAAAATAGCTTGCTCCTCAATTCAAGAGAAAGGATATTATCTTAATATTTAGATTTTAAATTTAGGCTCTGAAATATATCTCTTGATGAGTGTACAACTTTTACTAAGAGTCTATTCACTACTTCTACTATAAATAGAAAGGTAGAGCATAGAAAAAAAGGGCATCTCATATCGACACGAATGGCCTATAAAGTTTATGTTGAAAAGAGAGAACTGTGTGCTGTAATGCGAGATTGGAGAGTTGTAAATAATGATTCATAAATGAAAATCAGTCTTCTTCCATCAAGATCATGCACCGTTTCAGTCTAACTATATCTACTTTCCTTTATAATTTCTGTGATGTTGATTGGTCGCTAATGTTGCATATTTAGTATCATATTTCTATACTTATTATAGAATAAAATCTGCATTGTCCTAATTAATTGTTTAATTTATTTGCAGGCCCATTCCTTAAGGAGATGAAGAGAAATGAGCCCAAAAGCCCACCAAATCTGAATTAAATCAGAATAAATTCGCACTCAGTAAATCAGGGCAAAATCAAGAGGTTGAAAACCGGTTGAGAAGAATCCTCTCAGAATCGATCGGTTAAAGCCAAGAATCAAAACCATTTCTTACAATCCTGGACTCAAACGAGAAAACCAACTGAAGATAAAAGCAGAAGGAAACCCCGAGGAGACCCACCAACAGGGTGTGGCTACCTGGCCACACCCTGGCCGCGAAAACGCGACTTTGACCGCGTTTCTACGGCCAAACTAACTCTGTTGGGGGAGCGTTTGCTCCCCCAATCTTCCCGGGATTCTCCTCGTGTGGGTTTTTGCCTATAAAATCCAGTATTTGCACTGAAAATGGGACGACAATGCGCAGAGATAGGAATTAGCCTAGTTTTCACTCTTTGTAGTTTAGGTTTTTCTTTTCTTTTTATGTAACTTTCATTTGTATGTAAGCTTAGGTTAGATGGAGATTCATGTAAGTAAGAGAGAGGCTTATGTTGAGAGTGACACCGATGTACCCTCCTCCTTTCTTCCATGGTTTTTGCAAGTAATAAAGGTAAATGTTTTTGTTTTATGTTCATATTTCCTTTTGTTTCCTTATTCCTCTTTCTACTTTACCTCTTTTGTTTTTGATGAGCTTGCAAGTGAATCCAGAAGCATAAGTATAACGATGTTATGTGAGTGCCAACGATAGTTCATGAAGACGTTCTCCTCCTCAAGATCCGTATCACTTCATTCTTACTAGGCTTGATAATATAATGCGAACTAGGACTGAGCTCGATCCTATGACCTATGCGTTGAACGCCTCCAAAGCAAGGTAGAACATGCAAGGGTTCCAGGTAAGTCATCAACCAAACTAGGTGAGTACTTCTTTATCTTTCTTTCTTTTCGTTTATTTCTGTAGATTAAATTACCAACACCTCATCTTCCAACTCTTTATTTCCAAACTCATTTGTACATAATCGCTTTCATCGTTTTCTGATTTTCTCCACCTTCTCATTCTATTGTTTTCTTTCTAACTTTAACATAACTCGTTTTCATTTTTATTTCTTAAAAACAAAGAAGAACTTTCGTTTTGTCTTCATAAAGATTTCAATAAAGAACCTTGAATGCTTCCATCGCAAAACCCTCCTTGTGGATCACGACCCGCATAGCCACTTGCTATAGCGGTAAGAATTGAGCACTTACACATCTTTATTCTTAAATCTGAAATTCTTTATTTTGTGTGCAGGTTTTGCCTCAATCAAATTTTTGGCGCCGTTGCCGGGGAGGGTAACGTTTTTATGAAATCTGATTTTTATTGAAAATTTTTTAGAACTAAAACGAATTTTCTTCTTTGTTGCAGGTTATAGGGCAAGCAAAGCAGGAAATTAAGATTGCAGTACATATAAGTGGTATTGGACATCTGCTCTAGAAAGCAGAGACCAATTACCCTCTGCTTTGTAGCGTTTTCGCGGCCCAAGCCGCGGTTCCGCGGTAAAAAGGAGTTGACTACTGACGTTATTTTTTGCAGGGCTGCTTGACTTGTAAATTTTAGTTTTCTGCAATTTGTTTTTTCTTATATGCCATCACCATAAGCCTGCTAATAAACCAACAGTAAAATACTTGTTGAAAAAGATAAAAAATTGATTAGACGTTTGCATTTTAGGCACGTGTCTTTTCAATTCTTTTATTTTACTGTTGAAGAGTGCTGGAGTAAGGTACGTTCGCATTGCATGTAGAATAGGACTCACCTCTTGGTTGATTTTCATTGCTTTGAGTGAATCTTATTTACATATCTTGTACACTTACACAAACTTATCTTAAGGCACTAATCCATAACAAGATAAGGTGGGAATTTAATCACCCTTCCTTGGCTCAAAAATCAGATTCCAAGCACTCACTAACCAAACCTAACTAAAAATGAGTAGACGTTGGCCCTAAGGACATCTCGGACTCAATTAGGACATTATCCTAAGGGGAAAAGTGTTGGAATTTGATTCCTGCAAAATCAGTGTCTAGGAAAGGGATTAAGGGCCGAAAGCCCGAAGGTTGGTGGTTATTTAATTAAGGAACGTCTTTGACGGAAAACCTCCCACCAACCTTGCCCTGACCTGGCTGATTAGCTTGTGGTCAAAGTCTGCATTATACCTCCCGTGGACAGTCTAACCAGTTAGGAGTCATCTAGGTCATAGGTCTACCCTAACTTAGTTTAGAATTTTTTTCTTTTTTGTTTGTTTATTTGTTTGTTTTTCTTTCTTTTTTGTATTCTATTGTTTGATATGGCTTATAATAACAATTTTTTCAATTTTAATAATAATTCATATTACACACCGACTTCATTTTCGGATATTACTAACCCGGCATATCATAACTTTAACCAACCTAGTGTGCCGGATTGGTCTTATCCGAATCAATATAACCCATGTCCCCAATCTAATAACTATAATTTCCAGAATGATTTCAACTCTTCACAGAGTCAGTGGGATTCACCTACCCCGAGTCAAATTTTTAACCAACTTGTCCTCCTTCTCCACCTAGTCCACAATATTTTCAAGATTCCTACTCAGATCCACCAGTCCAAGATAGAAAACTATTAATTTTGAATGAGTATGCGTGAGTCCAAACACAAATCCCAAAATCTGATGGACTCACAATTTCACCACCAATTCCAAGACAACACTTCATCTTTTCATCAAAACAATGAACCTATCAACTATGAAAAGATGCTTGAAGCCATGACTCATGCTCAAAACGCTCGTAATCGTGACATAGATATGATGATCCAATCTCTACGTTCTCACCGTTTGACCAGTTCTGATGTCACTAACCATTCTGTTAGAGCCGAAGAGTCATGTAGTTTTGGAAATCAAGGTTCCATTTCAGAACAGTCATTTGAACTTGCCCAAACTCCAAATAATGTTGATAGTTTGGCAAGTTATCTCTTGCCTGAAATCGAACTTGAAAATGAATATGATCATGAATCTCAACTTAGTGATTCAATTTTACTTCCTAATTCAATAATGACTCCGGTGTCTTCACCTGACTTCAATCTTTTCCCCGAGTCAACATTGGATCCTGTGCCAATTTGTAATGCCCCTTTCCCGGAATACGTACTTAGTTACGTATTCGGCCCTTTGACCGTATCTTCCGATTTACCATCCGTATTTGACCGATTTTAATTTCAAACATCATTTTATAATATTTTAGATTTTTTGTGATTTTCTAGAATTTTCTGAAATTAAAATGAATTTCTTCAAAACCGGTGTCGGCCAGTACCGCTGACCGATTTCCGAATTTTATCTTCCAATCTGTTAGGAATTTCAAGAAAGTCCTTTAGACTTTATTGCTTAGAATCATATTTCCTACTTATATTATTTTTCTAAGAATTTTATAAATTTATGAAAATTATTTCGGTGTCGGTAAATTTCTGCTTCTGGGATTTTAATTAAAAATCTACACAGTATTTCTTCAAACGGATTTCACCTTTAGTCTTCAAATATTTTTCTTGATTTTTGGTAAAATTTCCAGACCAATCCAAAATACTTGAATTTTTAGCATTTTTCCAAAATTTGCAAAATTGATTTTTCCACTTCACTTGCCACCTCATCATTCCACTCACCTTACCTACCACCCACTCACACTCTCTCTTGCTCTCAGCTGACCAAGTGGCAAGGGAGGAACACCTCACCCCACATTCTTGCAAAGAAACCCTCACATCCACCAAATTGTCACCCCCTTCACAAGAACCCCAAAGTATATAATCACATGCATTTGCAAAATACCCTTTTTCTCACTTTCTCCATCAAAAGAGAAATTGCAGAATCCTCTTCCTCTTCCTCCAGCAAAACCCTAGCCCTAGATCACTCCAATCCCTCCACTTTCTCCTCTAGATCACAAAGGGGTTCTTCAAGGCTTCATCCAAGGAGCACTTCTTCAACCTCAAGCTTCAACTACAAGCTTTGGAGGGAAGCCAACACCTCCAACCCTAAATCAAACTTCAGATCTGATCTTCCAAGTGAGTTCTTACTCACCAAGACTTAATCTACCAATCACATGTGCTAGGGTAGTGATCCATGTTCTTGGGTATGATAAAAACCCTATTTTTAGGTCATAACACTCAAATCCAACATAACTAGGTGAACCTATCATTTACCTTGGCTATTCTATGTTCTAGTGAGTTTGTATTAGTAAAACAGGACTTGTAATGCTGTGAAAATCCCACTTTTAACTGTTAGAACCAAACCACACAAAATCTGGATTTTCTGTTCTGCTCACTATTTTTACACAGTATTAGTCGACTTATCCATAGGTCTAGTCGACTAGAACACTTAGCTGAAATTTAGGCTTTCTGGAACACAGCATTAGTCGACTTGGCCAATTTATCAGTCGACTAACAAACTCTCTGGAAACCATATTAGTCGACTCCTGAATCCACCTAGTCGACTAATCCCAGTATTAGTCGACTAATCCCCTCAACCTAGTCGACTAACATGCACTGAAACAGAACTCCAATCCTTACATCTCTGACTTAGTCGACTAACCTATACTGCTAGTCGACTATAGACCCTATTAGTCGACTAATCTATACTCCTAGTCGACTAATTCTGGCAGTGTTGCATAGTTAATTTCTGTTCTGAACTTGGTTCTTTTACTTGTTACGCATGTATCGTTTATTGCTTGTTCATGCTCCAATACTGGCTTTTCCGGATGTATAACTGATTGGACGTATTTACTGGTTACCTCATGACTTGTTATTGCATATATTTCCTTCCATGGCATGTTAAATAGCAATATCACCACCTATCATGCCATCTCTTAAACCAAAGCATGATATACTTGACTTTTACATAAAATACACCAACTTACACCCGGGTCGGGGAAATGTGCGGAATATCGGTATGTGTTCGTGTTTACAGTGGTTTAAACAATATTGTATAATATTGTTCCGGTCTGACCTGTGGTACGCCAGGGGACCGAGCAGGCTTCACTATTCCGGTTTTGACCGAGCAGGCTTCACTATTCTGGTTTTATTGCTCAGGCTTCACTGATCAGGCTTCACTATTTCAGGTTTCACCCACTGTAAACATAGTTCGTCGATACAACCGCTGTTTCCAATAACAACCTTGTCATACTAGGATATGGATCTATGTGCTCTGGGACGCTGGGTCACATAGCTAGATATCACAGTAAGACAAGTAATAATAATAAGACACTCATTGTATATTCATTTCATATGTCATTACCTTACATAGTTACATATCCTGACATGCAGGGTTACTTAGTATTGCTCTTCTACCACTATTCATGATCCTATTGTCACTTGGCTATTTTATTTCTCGTATTATGTCTTGACCCTTTGGATTTGCACATTCAGATTCAGAGGCCTGGAACGAGGTGGAGCCTTCCGCCGAGGACTTGGCTTACCTTGGAGATCAGTCCGACCTGTCCTAGATCCTGCGTGCCCGGCACTTCTTTTGGTTCACGTGGTCTCCATCCACACGTGAGCATTTTTGTATTTTGGGTTGTATCTCGTTTCATTTTGGACTGGGATGTGATATTGGACACTGTATGGTGATTTTGTATATCATAACTTGTATAACTCTGTACTTTTATCTTGTATGTTGGCATATGATTGTATCTCGCTGTGTGTTACACTCTGATGCTTGTTGTACTTATGCTTAGCGTATATACGTGGGGGCACCATCTGACCTACGTATATGCGTCGCAGTGACGTCCCCGTATCATTGGGATCGGGGCGTTACAGGTTGGTATCAGAGCCTAGGCTCTCAGACCTAAAGTACAACCAAGTGGCAAATTCTAACGATTTGCTTATGCCAACTGCAATGTACAAAGTTATAAGTCCATCTTGATTCCTTCAATTGACCAATTCCTTCGTATCCTAATTCCTTTCCTTGATTCCAATTCCAGATCTTATCCCTTTCGGTATGGAGAGACGTTCGGGTCGCAACAATGTCGGGCAAGTCCCGGATGGACCCGCGGGAGGAGAGCAGGCTGATGTCCTGAGCATCATTCGGGCTATGATGGAGACCCAGCAGCAGCAAGTGGAGATCCATCAGCAGCAGACTGAACTCCTCAGGCAGGAGTTAGCAGCCCCGAAGGAGCAGAAGCCGGGGAACATCTCAGATTTCCGCGGCTACAACCGGCTACCTTCTCAGGAGTCGAGAGGCCTTTGGAGGCTGAGCAGTGGTTAGTGGACACCACCGATCTGCTGAACCGCCGCCAGGGTGCCCAAGGAGAGCCAAGTGGAGGTTGCAAAGATCCAGCTGAAGGACATTGCTCGGACTTGGTGGCTTGCAGAGGAGGCTCGCTTGAAGAAGCCTATTTCCTGGGATACCTTCTCCAAGAGCTTCTGCAGTCGTTTCTTCCCCGTCACTGCTCAGAAAGACATGGAGGAGCAGTTCATCAGGCTTCAGCAGGGGGAGAGGTCCGTAGATGAGTATGCTGCTGAGTTCCTCAGGCTGAGTCGCTTCGCCCCCTATATGGTGTCAGATGAGGAGAAGAGGGCGAGCAGGTTCCAGCAAGGCCTACAGATGGAGATCCAGATGTATATGATGGCACAGCAGTTGAAGACCTATGCTGAAGTTCTTTCTATCGCTCGTGAGGTGGAGCGAGGATTTCAGAGGAAGCATGAGAGCCAGGCCTTGAAGAGGCCGTTTGTGCCGGTGGGCAGAGGAGGACCATCCAGGGCAGCCAAGATCCAGGCCAGACAGCCGTTCAGAGCAGTTCCATCAGACGGCTCGACCAGGTCCTATCTGCCATTTCTGCCAGAAGCCAGGGCACACCCAGCAGACTTGCCGGAGGGCCAACGGATTGTGCTTGATATGTGGAGCACGGGATCATGCCGTGGAGACATGTCCGCACAGGAGAGTGGGGTTTGCTACCCAAACCTTGCCAGCACCAGCACCTCAGGGCAGTATGTGCAGAGGGCACTACCGGGGCCGGTTGGACAGAGGCAGCAGGGACCGGTGAGGAGAGCTCTTCCCCTTCCACCACAGCAGGCTGCCCGCCCAATGCAGAGAGAAGCCAGACCAGCAGCAGGGCGTGCAGGGGTCAGGCCTACAACCTGACAGTAGAGGAGGCAGAGGCTTCGGGGGAGGTGATCACAGGTACTATCAGAGTTCATTCTATACCTGTCCTCGCACTCTTCGATTCAGGTGCATCCATTGTTACATCTCCGACAAGTTTGTGGCTTTGCATTCTATTTCTGTTAAGGCTTTAGACCACAAGTGGGAGATCAGTACTGGGAATGGGGTAGTTGTGTCTTCGGTGTTTGTGTGGACTGTCCAGTAGAACTTTGTGGGAAGGTCTTGTCCATAGATATGCTCGTACTAGACACCAAGGGGTACGACGTGATCTTAGGCATGACCTGGCTCAGTCAGTACCATGCAGTGATTGACTGTAGGGGAAGGAAGATCAATTTCAGAATCCCACATCGGCCGGAGTTCCAGTTTAGCGGAGAGGTGAAGCTGCTAGGGAGAAGGTTCAGTTGACCACCTCGGAGGCTCAGAAGGGAGTGCCGTGTGGGATGAATTTCCAGAGGTCTTTGCTGAGATTTCAGGTCTTCCACCGGAGAGGATAGTGGAGTTCTCCATTGATACAGTCCCAGGGACAGCTCCTATCTCAAAGGCTCCGTACCGATGGCACCGACGGAGTTGGAGATCCTGAAGATACAGCCAGGATTATTCAGACAAGGGATTGATCCGGCCTAGCACTTCACCATGGGGAGCCCCGGTGCTATTGGCAAACAAGAAGGTGGTGGCAAGAGGCTTTGCATTGATTACAGGGAGTTGAACAAGGTCACCATCAAGAACAAGTATCCCTTGCCCAGGATTGATGACTTGTTTGATCAGCTTCATGGAGCCCGTGTATTTTCTAAGTTGGATTTGCAGTCGGGTTACCATCAGCTGAGGGTGAAGAAGGAAGATGTTCCGAAGACGCATTCAGGACCCGATATGGCCACTACGAGTTTCTAGTGATGCTTTCGTGTTACCAATGCCCCTGCTGTGTTTATGGACCTGATGACCCGGGTGTTCTCACTCCTTACCTGGATCAGTTTGTAGTGGTGTTTATAGATGACATCCTGATCTATTCCAAGAGTTTTGAGGAGCATGCAGAGCACTTGAGGATCGTGTTGCAGACTCTTCAGCAGGAGCAGCTTCATGCCAAAAGGAGCAAGTGTGAGTTCTGGCTAGACAGCATAACCTTCCTTGGACATATAGTTTCAGCAGAAGGGATTGCAGTTGATCCTAGTAAAGTCCAGGCGGTGCAAAATTGGCCAGTTCCGAAGACGGTGTCTGAGATAAGGAGTTTTCTTGGACTAGCCGGATATTACAGGCGCTTCGTCCAGGATTTCTCTAGACTTGCAGCTCCGTTGACCAGGCTCACCAGGAAAGGGAGAGATTCATATGGACAGGAGATTGTGATGCAGCCTTTGAGAAGTTGAAGCAGAAGCTTATTTCAGCCCCAATCTTGAGGACCCCTTCAGGAGAGGAGGGATGGTTATTTTCTGTGATGCATCAGGAAAGGCCTGGGGTGCGTGCTTATGCAACACGATCATGTCATAGCATATGCATCTAGGCAGTTGAAGCCTCATGAGAGGAACTACCCGACTCATGACTTGGAGTTGGCAGCTGTGGTGTTTGCATTGAAGATC
The DNA here is from genome assembly GCA_038442645.1 of Agave tequilana. Lineage (NCBI taxonomy): Eukaryota > Viridiplantae > Streptophyta > Magnoliopsida > Asparagales > Asparagaceae > Agave > Agave tequilana. The sequence goes on along the minus strand of JAVJIF010034216.1, from coordinate 4,388 downwards.
TGGAGACACTACCTTCTGGGAGACAAGGTATTGATATACACTGACCACAAGAGCCTCAAGTATATATTCTCGCAGAAGGAGCTGAATATGAGGCAGAGGAGGTGGTTGGAGCTTATGGCGGACTACGATATTGACTTGCAGTATCATCCAGCAAAGTCAATACCGTTCCAGATGCACTGAGCAGGATGCCGGAGAACAGAGTGCTAGTTCGCCTTACTCAGCAGAAAGAGTTGATCCAGGAGTTCATCAAATTGGATTTGAGGTTGGTGCAGGGAGTGATAAGGCAGGGCAGCTTATGGCATTGCAGATCCAGTCCTCATTGGTAGAGGAGATCAAGGAGGCTCAGAAGGAAGATCCAAGATTGCAGACATTCAGGACTCAGGTGGAGGCTGGACTGAGGGCAGATATTTGTATTCGTCCGATGGTGCTTTGTGTTATGGTAGTAGACTTTGTGTCCCCCAGGGAGAAGTCAGACAGAAGATTCTGGAGGAAGCACACAGTTCTGCCTATTCTATACATCCGGAGGAAACAAGATGTACCAGGACCTGAAGAAGCACTTTTGGTGGAATGCCATGAAGAGGGAGATAGCCCGTTTGTTGCCAAGTGCTTGGTTTGCCAGCAGATAAAGATCGAGCATCAGAGATCTGCTGGACTTCTTCAACCTTTGCCGATACCCGAATGGAAGTGGGAGCACATTACTATGGACTTCGTGACGGCATTGCCTCGGAGTCCTAAGGTAACAATGCGGTATGGGTGATCGTTGATCGCCTCACCAAGTCTGCTCACTTCATACCTTTCCGGTTGGTCAGTCGACAGAGGTTCTGGCAGATAAGTATCTGAAGGAAGTTGTTCGTCTGCATGGAGTCCCAGTCAGTATTGTATCGGATAGAGACTCCAGATTCAGGTCTCATTTCTGGGAGAGTCTCCAGGAGAGTCTGGGAACCCGTCTGAAATTCAGTACTTCCTATCATCCTCAGACAGACGGGCAGTCAGAGAGGACCATCCAGATCCTTGAGGATATGCTGAGGGCTTGCATGATGGACTTTGGAGGATCTTGGGAGGACCATCTACACTTGGCCGAGTTTTCATATAACAATAGCTATCAGGCCAGTATTAGGATGGCGCCATTTGAGGCACTGTATGGTAGGAAGTGCCGATCACCGATTTGCTGGGATGAAGTCGGTGAGAGGAGTCTTTTGGGGCCTGAGATGTTGATGCAGACTACAGAGAAGGTCAGGGTTATCAGAGATCATCTCAGGGCTGCTCAGAGTAGACAGAAGAGTTGGGCTGATGCTCTTAGGAGGCCATTGGAGTTCCAGACCGGAGATCATGTGTTCTTGAAGATTTCACCCACCAGGGGAGTTATCCGGTTCGGTACTCGTGGGAAGCTGAGCCCGAGGTATATTGGCCCGTTCGAGATCCTGGATCGCGTGGGAGACGTGTCTTATAGACTAGCATTACCACCATCCTTGGACGGGGTGCATAATGTCTTCCATGTGTCTCAGTTGAGGAAGTATGTCCGGGACGACAGCCACATTCTGGATCATTCCGAGCTAGAGCTGCAACCGGATCTATCATACCAAGAGCAGCCGTTGGCCATTCTGGACAAGAGTGTCAAGACACTGAAGAGCAGGGCTATTCCATTGGTATTGGTGTCTTGGCAGACACGCGCCGGGAGAGGCCACCTGGGAGCGAGAGGACGTTATCCGGGAGCATTATCCTCAACTTTTCCCCGTCTTGATCTGGTAAGACTCTTTCCTTCTACTTGTCTTTACCGTTATCATTCCTTTATCCATATCCATCTGTTACCTTTCCTGTTATCTTTCACCCTATGAAATTTCGAGGACGAAATTTTTGTAAGGTGGGTAGATTGTAATGCCCCTTTCCCGGAATACGTACTTAGTTACGTATTCGGCCCTTTGACCGTATCTTCCGATTTACCATCCGTATTTGACCGATTTTAATTTCAAACATCATTTTATAATATTTTAGATTTTTTGTGATTTTCTAGAATTTTCTGAAATTAAAATGAATTTCTTCAAAACCGGTGTCGGCCAGTACCGCTGACCGATTTCCGAATTTTTATCTTCCAATCTGTTAGGAATTTCAAGAAAGTCCTTTAGACTTTATTGCTTAGAATCATATTTCCTACTTATATTATTTTTCTAAGAATTTTATAAATTTATGAAATTATTTCGGTGTCGGTAAATTTCTGCTTCTGGGATTTTTTAATTAAAAATCTACACAGTATTTCTTCAAAAACGGATTTCACCTTTAGTCTTCAAATATTTTTCTTGATTTTTGGTAAAATTTCCAGACCAATCCAAAATACTTGAATTTTTAGCATTTTCCAAAATTTGCAAATTGATTTTTCCACTTCACTTGCCACCTCATCATTCCACTCCCTTACCTACCACCCACTCACACTCTCTCTTGCTCTCAGCTGACCAAGTGGCAAGGGAGAGGACACCTCACCCCACATTCTTGCAAAGACCCCTCACATCCACCAAATTGTCACCCCCTTCACAAGAACCCCAAAGTTATAATCACATGCATTTGCAAATACCCTTTTTCTCACTTTCTCCATCAAAAGAGAAATTGCAGAAATCCTCTTCCTCTTCCTCCAGCAAAACCCTAGCCCTAGATCACTCCAATCCCTCCACTTTCTCCTCTAGATCACAAAGGGGTTCTTCAAGGCTTCATCCAAGGAGCACTTCTTCACCTCAAGCTTCAACTACAAGCTTTGGAGGGAAGCCAACACCTCCAACCCTAAATCAAACTTCAGATCTGATCTTCCAAGTGAGTTCTTACTCACCAAGACTTAATCTACCAATCACATGTGCTAGGGTAGTGATCCATGTTCTTGGGTATGATAAAAACCCTATTTTTAGGTCATAACATCAAAATCCAACATAACTAGGTGAACCTATCATTTACCTTGGCTATTCTATGTTCTAGTGAGTTTGTATTAGTAAAACAGGACTTGTAATGCTGTGAAAATCCCACTTTTAACTGTTAGAACCAAACCACACAAAATCTGGATTTTCTGTTCTGCTCACTATTTTTACACAGTATTAGTCGACTTATCCATAGGTCTAGTCGACTAGAACACTTAGCTGAAATTTAGGCTTTCTGGAAAACACAGCATTAGTCGACTTGGCCAATTTATCAGTCGACTAACAAACTCTCTGGAAACCATATTAGTCGACTCCTGAATCCACCTAGTCGACTAATCCCAGTATTAGTCGACTAATCCCCTCAACCTAGTCGACTAACATGCACTGAAACAGAACTCCAATCCTTTACTCTCTGACTTAGTCGACTAACCTATACTGCTAGTCGACTATAGACCCTATTAGTCGACTAATCTATACTCCTAGTCGACTAATTCTGGCAGTGTTGCATAGTTAATTTCTGTTCTGAACTTGGTTCTTTACTTGTTACGCATGTATCGTTTATTGCTTGTTCATGCTCCATACTGGCTTTTTCCGGATGTATAACTGATTGGACGTATTTACTGGTTTACCTCATGACTTGTTATTGCATATATTTCCTTCCATGGCATGTTAAATAGCATATCACCACCTATCATGCCATCTCTTAAACCAAAGCATGATATACTTGACTTTTACATAAAATACACCACTTACAACCCGGGTCGGGGGAAATGTGCGGAATATCGGTATGTGTTCGTGTTTACAGTGGTTTAAACAATATTGTATAATATTGTTCCGGTCTGACCTGTGGTACGCCAGGGGCCGAGCAGGCTTCACTATTCCGGTTTTGACCGAGCAGGCTTCACTATTCTGGTTTTATTGCTCAGGCTTCACTGATCAGGCTTCACTATTTCAGGTTTCACCCACTGTAAACATAGTTCGTCGATACAACCGCTGTTTCCAATAACAACCTTGTCATACTAGGATATGGATCTATGTGCTCTGGACGCTGGGTCACATAGCTAGATATCACAGTAAGACAAGTAATAATAATAAGACACTCATTGTATATTCATTTCATATGTCATTACCTTACATAGTTACATATCCTGACATGCAGGTTACTTAGTATTGCTCTTCTACCACTATTCATGATCCTATTGTCACTTGGCTATTTTATTTCTCGTATTGTCTTGACCCTTTGGATTTGCACATTCAGATTCAGAGGCCTGGAACGAGGTGGAGCTTCCGCCGAGGACTTGGTTACCTTGGAGATCAGTCCGACCTGTCCTAGATCCTGCGTGCCCGCACTTCTTTGGTTCACGTGGTCTCCATCCACACGTGAGCATTTTTATTTTGGGTTGTATCTCGTTTCATTTTGGACTGGGATGTGATATTGGACACTGTATGGTGATTTTGTATATCATAACTTGTATAACTCTGTACTTTTAT